>VZRH01004833.1:2035297-2125950 GCA_013397555.1 Urocynchramus pylzowi
CCCTCGGGGCACAGAGAGTGTCCCCCCGCCGTCGGACGCATCGGGGCTGGCCGGGGTCCCTGAGAGGCTCGCAGGGAGACAGGAGTCAAATCCTGATTTGTAAGTATGAATAACTCATCTATAGTCAATGCAGTCGAGAAATTACAAAGATCTGCAAGAATGTTTAGACTGCAACTGATGTTTTAAGGCAATTACTACTGTAGAGTGAGGGGTAATGGTTTACAAATAGTGTTAATATTAACTATTTTCTTTTGTAAGTCCATTAATTTTTTTGCAAATAAATATTTCCATTAGTCAGTGATGAGCCTATACAAAAATGAGGTGTATCTGAGAGAGTAACAAAATGAGCAGTAGAAGGCAGTGTTTGTCCTGACGCTGTCCAGAGAGAGTTTGGACCAGTGTGATGAGCACAGTAGATTATGCTGGCAGGGAAAATGGATACTTTTACCCAAAGGTTAGGAATAAATACTGATGTTTATTGTGATTGACTACAGTAGATTGCAGTAAGAACAGTAATTTGAGATGTGTGGTACATTAAGCCAGACACTATTGCAAGGCAGAAGTAGGAAGCAGGATTTGCTTTTTCAGAAATTGGAGTCAATTGGCATCAAATGCCCTTAAGCACTGGAGATGCAATCTGTCTGACACTAACCTATAAGAAATAATTGTTAGATAAACATGGCAGCACACAACTTTGAAAATAAAATGATTACGTACAGTCAGACATAGGATGAAGTGGCTCTTAGGAAGCCATAGTGGTTAATATTTAGAGTTGTCTTAACTATCCTTCCCCAAGCTGCTTCTATCTGTGTGCATGTAAAAGTCCTATTCTTTTTACTGCCATTTATTACAGGATCCTGCAAACAAGAAGAAAGTATAATAAGGAAAATCCATTGTCTTGTTTTAGCAATATCCTTATTTCTTCAACAGTTTTGTATGGCTTTTTTTGCTAGTTCCTTTTTCTTTAAATATACAGAGTTCTGCAATAAATGCCTGAAGAAAAAAATACAGGCACTATTGAAAATGACACTTTTTTTTTTTTTTTTTTCTTTAGAATTTCTTTTTCTCCTTGTTTAAAAGAGATGTGTCCTGCTCAGGTAAACAGTGCAACACTGGACATAGCATATGAGTCGTGCAGTCAACTTGTATCGATCTGTACCCATCCATCTATCACTTGTACTGTATGTGATTTGTATAACTCTGGGAACTGCAGGGGTGCTGTTTTGTGAAGAGAAGGAAAAGCAGCCCCTTTTGTTTGTAGAGAATACAACATTCAAGAGCAATGAAATGGCATGTTCAGCCTGTTCTGGAAACAGAAGGAATGTCTGTTTCATTGCAATTCCTTGCATACCTATTTGAACATACACTGATTATTCCAGTTAGCACTCTCAGTATGTAGTGGTGATTTTTCTGGTATAAAAGTTGGTCTTTGTTATGGTTTTTCATCACAATGAAGAGGTTTCTTCTTTTTTTTTCTTCCCAGTGGCTGTTTTGAGGCTGGGTTATTCTCTACAATCTGTACAATGTTCATGTTTATTTCCTTCTGCACCCTTCTTATAGCTTCTTCATGTTCTTCATATTGCTCACTTGTGTGACAGTTCTTTTAATTTGTTCTTTGACTCATATGTCAACAGATTTTTAAAGTATGCAAATATGTTAACTTAGCTTTGATCAATAACAGAAAAGGTAGGATTATTTTCTTCCTTGCCATTATATCCCACTGATGTCTTTCCATTGTGATTGTTTCATGTTGCCCTAGCACATCCTTTTAATTTTGAGCTGTGGTACACAGGAATTCTTTTAATGATCTAAAGTGCCTTTGTGTTGATGTTTTATTGGCTTCCAATAAGATATTAGTTCAAAATTATTTGGATTCTCTGAATTTGTGACACTGATTTAATTTGGAAAGTCAGTGCCAGCAGAAGTTCCACTAAACTAGTGCTACCAGTTGTTTCCAAGTAACACTCTAATTACTGTCTGTGTCTCATGTGCTACTTCTCTGAACTCTTTGTAGAACACCTCATCAATATACTGCTTGAATGAAATTTGTATTTGGATTGCAAATATTCCCAGAATTCAGTTTCAGATGCTCTTTTTCCATCCTTACAAAACACTGATATTCTCCAACTGCACTGTGGCTACAGCACAGACACTGGTACTGCATTTCCTTAGGATTAGTGTCTGACAGAAGGCAGCAGGGAGGTTTCAATCATGTTTGATTCTAAATTTTGCATTCTGTGCTGGTTCAAGCAGAATCATCTGAAAACGCTGTTTTATTAAACTCAAACTAATTATAGGATTATATAAAAAAGTCAAAATAGATGCTGAAGATGGTTTAATTTTGATGTAGCTGCTTTTTTTTTTTTTTTTTTTTTTTTGTCCATCTTGACCCCTTTTTTTGCTTTGGTTTCTATTCCAAAACTTTCATTAATATACCACTCATTATAACTTCTACATGTTTGATATTGTAGATATACCCTATATATGAAATTCAGTAGTTTTTTCAGTGTTATTGAGGTATAATGCCCCAATGTTAGACAAAACTGATTTATATTAAAATGTGTGTTTTAAAAACTTCCAGTTCTAATTCAAAGCAAAATGAAATTACAGCATGTAAGTATTTGTCGAAAACATGAATGCTTGTTTGAGATTCATAATGGAATGTTGCAGTATAAGGCCAGGACTGTGTTTCTGATTTAAGTGTTTATTCTGCTAATTTGACATTGTGCCTGCTTTTAGGGAGCTTGTGAATGAGGTTTTCAAATGGCTTTAGATAATATTAGAGAGATGACCTATATTTAAGATAAAGCAAAACGTTGAGTTCATAGGGGATTGCTGCTTTGCAGAACTTCAGAGAAATGTGACCATGTGTTAATGCACAGGTTGTTGTGAAGTCTTGGGCAAACTTGAAATGTTTGTCCTGGATTTTACTTTAGTTTTGCATATATTCCTCATTTGGAAAAAATACCTGTTAGTCCAGCTGTCATGGAATTGGAGAAGCAGTCACCATAAATGCTATTTCCATGCAGAGTTAGTCTTACAATTAAATACCTTTAATACAGAGCATCATGTTCATCTTTTCAACTGATGTCTACTGAAGTTCAGTTGTTTTTTTATCAAACAAATAAAGAATAATTTTTGCCCATTGCTGTAATTGATTACTGTATATTTAAAAGTTTATGCAGTTTATTCTTTCAAAATGTTTTTAATGTTTGATTTTAAAATAGTAGGAGAAGCATGCCAGCTCTCTGACTCCCAGTCAAATCCTGGTCTGACTGAGGGCAATGAACTGAGCTGCTGCTGCCCAGATTTTAAGCACAAAATTCTCCTTTTCCAGCACTGTTTCAGTCTGTAGTGGATCAAGACCCTGTTTATCCTGTCTATACCTGTTAACAGTTCCAAATAAAATCATTAGAGCTGCTATTAATTATCAAATATGAATAATTAAGTCAATGAGGTGTGCAACACACAAAGATCTTATGTTTTTAGGCACCTTGTGATGTAAAAACATCAAAGTGGACTTTTCAACAGTATCTTTAAACCAAGGCATTTATATGTTTGCATAAATTTTTTCTTGACCTTGCTCTCATCTTTCAATTTGGAAGTACCTTTGAAAACACAGCTTCAAGATAATTAACAACTTGGAAAGAAAGTGGACAGACATAAAAAAAGCAAATTACTCTCAAGTAAGGCAGTGATTAATCATATCAGTGTTCCACTCTTATACCTATGCATTAAATATTTGCTTGATTCTTTTTTTTTTTTGGTGCTTCATTATTTGCTATTCAGTGTTCATAGTTTGTTTTTCTCTTGTTTAAACCATTTTAGTCATTTAATAAGAGCACTAGAAACATTGTTTTTTAATTAAGTTGGCCAAACATTCCAGACATATAAAAGAGTAGTATGGTACTGAGGCAAAGATTTTACAAACATCCCAAGTACTCAAAAATGTTGACATAAAATATTCAGCAAATGCTTGCAGGTAATGAATGTTTGAATAAAATGATGGTCATTTCCTAGAGAATTTGTGATAAGAGAGGGGACTAAAGTCACAAGAATATGATTCACAATGAATAATTCAGTTGAAGCAGAACAAACACTTGAAAGTTCGGTTTCCTTCATATTTCATGAATTTCACATCCTATCATTTATTTGCCAAAAGTTATTCTCTTCTAATTAGTTTTCTAGAAATCTGAAGTCTCATCAATTTCACAAACTAAAAAGAATAAATTCCTTTACATAGTCTTGTTTTTCTTTGAAGTTGGTTCTGTGTTTTCATAAGTATGAAAACATAATTTAATTTGTCCTAATGAGGAGAAAAGCTATTTACACATCTGCAGAAGGAATCGCTGAATATATTAAATAGTAAACTCTAGAAATTCTGGTACCTAGGTGTCTTATTAAACTTATTTTGCTGTCTTTTGATATTTTCTCTGTTGTTGAATAGCAATGCTTTGTCTTATTTTTTTTTTTTTTTTTGCAGGAAGAGGAGGTTACACTTCGGTTGATGTTAAAATGATAAATTCCTTTTTATTTTTTATTGCTGGTCATGAATTATTTGACAACAACTAGAGACACTTGTGTTTCATGGGGGACACAATGTAGTTTTTTTTTGACATCTTTTAAGCTTACAAATTACCCATGAAGACATTAGTTCATTTGTATTTTTAATTGTTTTCAAAATAGTTCTTAATCTGCAGACAAGGATGCAGTGTTCTTAGACTTCCTAAACTTGTGTTTGATACCAGCAACTTCTGCGGAATGGGAGTTTGCCCCATAAAAGGCAGGATTCTGGTGCAAATTCTTTCAGGACATGTTCAAAATTAACTTTCAAAAATATGTTCCTGTAGTTTATTTCTAATTCATTGTCATTGTTGCTTCTGCCCATTTTCCATTTACTCACAGAGAGAACATGGATGTAGCTGGTGAGAATTCCAGGCTGCGTGGGAAGTTGTTTGATGTAAACTTCAAATTAGGCTGTTGGCATCTGAATAGCTTTGGATTAAAAGTTATGAGTTTGTTTTAAGTATGACACCAGTTTATCTGCAGAAAGAGATTGAACTTCTTTCTGTCAGAGATTTTTAACAGGATTGTAATGATAAAATGGAGAAAACAATAAGATTATTTTATCATTAAGCATATAAGCTTGAGGCAGTTTAAAAAACTTATTGCTGTAATTAGTTTAATCATAAATGTCATAAAGCCCTGCTTTGTGTGTGCTGTATGACAGACTGTACAAATCAAATTGTAGAGATAGTGGTTTAACAACTGTTTCCTTCAGCTTTTTCCCCCTAACATCTGATTTCAATTAGCATAAGGTCAGCAGCTACTCCCCTGACTTGCAGAATTATATTATTTCTTTGGCTTCTTTTCAAAAATAGACACAAAATTGCTTAAATTATCACCTCCAAGCTGACAACTGCAGCAGTGGCAAGAAAGGCTGCTCAGATTGTGCCTCTGTAGAGTTTGTCAGATGCCCCTTCAGGAAAAACCAAGGTGCCAGAAAGGTGTCTGTCCTTAGGAGCCAACAGCAGCAAAGGCAAGGAGTACTGTAATCACCTGTTAGAAGACAAGAGAATGGTGTAGCATTTTTTAGTTAACAAGAATATCAGACTTGTTTTCAACTCAGCACCTTTGCAATGTTTAAAATATCCTTTTTTGGAACTGGTTTGATATGCGAGGGCTAGCTGGAAGACTCGTTAAGCAAAACATATTCAGATCTACTCTTGGAAAGTCCTTGACTTTCCTTCTGAACATAGCAGAAACATTTATGCCAAGGACACAAAAGAGAGGGATAGGGTTATCCCAAAATAAATGCTACATGAGGAGTAGGGACCTGCAAAGGGCCGGCCCTCTTGGTGAGCTGCCTGAATTCCTGTAGGGAAAGGACTTGGCCCCTGGCCCCTGAGACAGATATCCTGATGAGAGTGCAAGGGGCTTTCTGGCTCCCTATCCTTGAGACTAACTCTCCTCTTCTGACTAATCACTCTGTCCAAAACCAGGGAAATCCTTGCTTTGATGTTATTTATAAAAGATACAAAATGCTATTTTTTAGCAAATTGCCAAATGGTGGAGATGAACACCTTAGTGACTCAACCAGGTCAAATTTGTGTATCAACTGAGTTTTAAAAACACTATCAGTACAGAAATGTAGGAGACAATTCTGAGTATTGATAGGTGAGAAATACTATGCTTTTATATTCTTGATTTCATTAAATCACAGAATGGAAGACAGGGGTTCTCTGGTTTAATTATGCAAGAGGTAGAAAGGAAATTAAAAATTATCTCTTTGGGGCCTATTAAAGAAAGAGGGCAGGGAATACCAGAGGCTAATGAGATTGCTGTAGTGCTGGGAAAGGAGCAGAAGATAGCTCTGATAGGAACTGGCAATATGAGAGCAGAAACAATTCTTGAATATTTCAAGGCTGCGGTGTTCACTCTGGGGAAAATACTCAAGAAGCTAATGGAAACAGTAATTCATTAATATTTTATTTAAGATATTTATGCAAGTCATGTGTTTTAAAGTATTTCCAGGCTAGTTCTATGAGATGGGAATATAATGAGGCAGAAGAATTGAGGAGCAATAACATATCTGAAGCAAGTTTGCTAATTGAGTTTGATCCAGATTGGCCACTTAAAGCAATATCAAGTGAATGGGTTCTTGCTATAGGTTACTGCTTGTTGCAGCATGGGAAATCCCTGTTCACAGAAGGGAAGAGCTATGAGATTCTTGTCACACAAGGTGCTTCTGAGGTGTATTTTGACTGAAGTTAACAATTCAGGAGCCTTTGGAGAAGATTGTTCTTAATTGTCAGTAATGAAAATGGGCAAAACCATCTATAGCAAACTGAGTTTGTGAAGAGCTCTGTGCTTTGCAGCTGCCTGCATGTGAGACCCCAGTAAGGTTAATATTAAGGAATGAATGAACAGGAGACATGAGGTAGAAAGAGGAGCTGTGCACTTTTCCCCTGTTCTGCTTGTCTCTTCTGCTTTAGAGCAAACTGTCATAATAATGGCATGGTACATGCACAGCCTTATGTTAACAGCTTTCTGGAGAATATATTCTATTCCCTTTGGGCAGCCTGCGTGCCAGCATTTGACATATGCACAAAGAAAGGAACTGAGAAAGAGAGAGTGGATAATTCTGTGATCAGCAAGTAGCTGGGAAACTACAAGACAGCAGCTTGCTGATAACTTGATATTTTTGCACTCTTTTCCTTGAAAAGACAACCTATTATACAGCACATCCTTTAAAAAACTATTAAATAATAGGAATTGACAAAAAAACCCAAACAAACAAACCCAAACTCCAACCAACCAGCCAAAAACCCCAAAAAGCTCACCTCAAACCAAACCAACAGCAGCAACAAAAAAGCAAACACTAAACCCTTCACTCCCCTTCTCCCCCTGAAAAACTAAACCCACCTGAGTCTGTATCCTACCTGCTGGTTTTAGGGAGTGATTGACCTCACTGGAGGTTAGCTGAAGTTTGCAGAGGTGTGATGGATACCCTGAGGCTGTTCAGAGTGCCCAGTGCAGAGGTGAGGCTCTCAGAGCTGCACTGCAGGGCACATGAGAATAGTGCTGGCCACAGAGCAGTCTGCAGAACCTGAATTACCCAGAGCTCTGAACAGCCTGCCTGGGAGCTCTAAACACTGGTGAGGTCATGTACACAGTACCCTAGTAGATAATTAATTACAAATGTTTATCTATAGATATCAGATGCAAAGCATATAGGTGAGCTTAAATTTAATCCATATTTTTAGTTTTTGTGTAAAGACCAATTGTCATTGAACAAACTGATCTTTATACCGTAGCCATCATCATGCTCTGTTTGGAGTTTGTTTTATTTTAGATGGATCACTGAACACAGTTCCTAGCATAGCTTTACATTGTAAATATCTTTTTTGGATTTGGAGATGAATAGTCTCTGCTTTTAATAAGAAAGTAGAGAATATTTGTTCCATTTACTCTGGAAATGATCAACCCTTAAATCCCTCTTAGTCAAAGTTTGCAATTTCTAGATATGATTGATGCCTTAAGTTCTAGCTTTCATATTTTCCAGATTCTGTACTGCATTAGTATATAACTCTAAACTTCATATAAAGTGTCAGCAAGTTCTCTTCACAGTTTAGTTAGACAAAACAATCCTTTTCCAGCCTGAGAACCAAGGACAGAGTTGCAGCTTCAGGCCCAAAAGTATAAACCATGGCAAATTGTGGAGAGCAATCTGGGAGGCTGGGACTTCATAACCTGGAGCTGGAATTGGACAATTAACCCCAATATGTAAATGGACCAAAACTTATAAAAGTGTGAAAACTCATGGTCCATCTCGGGTAGAGCCATGGCCAGGCTCTTGTACTGCCCAAGGTGTATCCTTTGAAGGCCTTTTTAAAAAACACCTACTTTATTCCTTTAACTCTGTCTAGCCTCTGTTCCAGGTAGCCTCTCAAGGCATCATAATAGCCAAAGTTCTACCAGTTTGCTACTGTCCAAAATACTTGGTCCATTTCCACATATCTTTCTGAATAATAAGAAAGTAAGCTCAATTTTATTGCTCCAAACATCCTTCTGATATGGGCTCCTGACAGTACATGAGCACTACTGACCACATTTATAGTCAATAAAGCCAGATTTTCAGAGACTTTCAGATTTTCAGAGACTTTCAGTGTTCTGTTCCAGTAGGAGCTGTGTGCCTTCACATACCTTGAAAGCTCATATTATATGAATGTGTTACATTTGTTTTTTAACTCAGTAAGCCAAAATACAAATTCTGGCATAACAGCTACGCTTAAATGTCTTAAATGCTATTTCTCAGGATGTTAGGTGACTACTAGTATATTTTCTTAATTTTCTTATATTTGTGTGTTTTTTATGTTATAGTTGAAGATGATCTCAGCAGCTGCAACTGTTCTTTGCTCTGAACTAAACTATTGGCTCAATTTTACATTGTCTGACCAAACTGAAAGGAAAATGGTTGAATTGTGTGAGGATTTTTTTCACTCATTCTTAATTCAAAGGGAAATATACTCTTTCAGAATAAATGTAAGGGAAAAAAAAGATAATTCCAACATATTTAGCTGAGGTTTCTATCATAGTCTGTAATGCAGAAGGCAGGGATTTTTGAGAGCTTAAAGTAAAATATTTTTATTCCTTTAGTGTTTGGTTTACCTTGTTATTAAGAATTTCCTTTGCCAACAGAAGTTACTGTTTTCCTTGTCTAACTTGATTCTGCGAAATTTAATGTTTCCAGAATAGGAACTCTTGAAATAATAGGTATTAACAAAAAATAAAAAAAAAAAGGGGTAGGGTGTTGTCCATCATGGAGTAGCAACAGCTTACTGTCATAAAAAACATACATGACAAGCTTTATGTGCTAGTCTGGGTTGTGTGTTTCAGTGACATTTGAAGAGCTGTGGTTTTGCTGTTTCAGTCTGGATTTGTGCTAATATTTCTGACTTTCAAGATCAAATGTAACTCAGAATAGAGTGCAAAAATAACTGTAAGAGTCTGAAGCATAGTAGCACCTGTAGATTAGAGTTACAAATGTAGTAAAAGCAGTGTCTTGGTAGAGTTTTAGCAGACAGACTCTGCTCTGACAGCTCACAAGAAAAGGCAATAATGCATAAGTGAGGCTGTGTAATTGCAGTTGCCATGGGAACAAGCCTTGGGTTTGGAAGTTCCCTGAGTTCTGTGGATTGAAATTTCTGTCTCAGCAGTGCATCAATATGCTATTTTGAATAATATCTCTTTAAATTATCTCCCTGAAGATGTTAGAATTGTAATGGACAGTATTCAACATAAAATAACATCCTCTGCTATAATTCTTATTAGCACACAGTTGTATGAGTTATCAGTTGATCTACCTGGAAGCAAAAAATTCCACTGACACTTTTATATGAATTTTTTGTTTAATTGTTTTAAATTTCTTCTTTTTAAAAAATTTATTTTAAATTTATTTTTATAATGAATGTTAAATTCTTAGAATTGACTGACTTGGTACTTCTTCAGAGCAGCTTAAGCTGTTATTGTTGAAGACTTCAGAGAAAATTAACTATTTTCTCCATCTAAAGCAACTAAGAAATATTTTTTGAAAACAGTTCAGAGGAAATTTTTTCAAGTGATGGTTCCTGAAAGTAGAGATAAATATTTTCAATTTTTAGTTTCTCAGCTTTTCATTAAGGATTGAAATAAATAAATTCTTAAAGTAACACCTGTTTCCTAGATTCTGTTTACCCACAACTTTGGCCAAATTTTCCAGATTAAATCTGGATAGTTCTTAATGGTTATCATATGGAAAATGAAATGCCATCACGTGGGAGATCAGAATTTTTAGAGACCATTTTTAAAAAGAAGCCTTTTTGAAGACACACTTGTGATTTTTGTTCTCTGTGCCAAATCTCTTCTTTAGCGGCTTGAGTTGATCCTTGATGAGGTATCAGTTGGTGCTGTTGGCAGAAGCACATTGTGCATTGAAATATGAGGGCTTCACCCAGGAGCTGTAAATTTCATTAGCTGTGCTTCCACTCTGCATTAATGTAGGGTGGCAGCTTGTCCTGTGTCACTGCATAAACAAGGTGACCTTAACAAAACCTTTGCTAATTTATTAGAGACAGAAATCACGTAAATATAATCCATTAGAAGTAATTACGTGTGTGCTTTCTCCATTACTTTGCATCATGGGAAGCTGTACATAACACGAGGTAACAGCACAATGCAGATAAAAATGAGAAAGTTATGGAGTGCTTGAGCATCTTGCTCTCTCTGATTGCCATTCTGTCTTCCCCAAGGCAACTATGTTCTTTCTTCATTGTTATTGCAAAAGGAAGTTAGAAATACCAGGGGATAATCACCAGGAGAAATAAAAGTCAAAGAGCATGTAGGAGATAATGCAGTCCTGCACAGTGGGGGGAAGGGAGGATGTGATGGCAACATATGACATTTCTTGGTATGTACAGCAGACCACTGAGTTGAGCTCCTGCCATTGCTCTGAAGGCAAAGACAGCCACTGGGCTTCCCCTCTTCATTCCTAAGGAAAACCTGGGCTGAAGGTGGACAGTAGTCTGTGTTCTGCCACTGACTGTAGTTTGAAAATAACCAGCAGGGGTCTTGTGACATCTAGTGCTTAGAAATTCAGCAAACTGCCAAAACAGTGGCAACTGTCTATGATAACTTTGAAGGCTTTAATTTGCCAGAAGGAAATACATCTGGACAGTCATATCCAGTAGTAGCAGCTGCAGCACAGCCTTCCTTCAGCAGCTGGGCTTCTTATTAAAGTATTATGTCAGAACACAACAATACAATAAATTGTTGTTTTTTAATGGCAAAAAAACCTGTCCAAAGTTATTTTCATAATTTCCTAGCAGCAACAGATGGCCCAGGTGAATATGAAGATTCAGCTCAGTATGCATTAGAGAATCAGAACCTGGTCCATAATGAATATACACAAGCCTTTAGCTTGAGTTTTCTGGTTGCTGGGACAGACTAGTCTCAGGATTCAGCCTGCTGTTTTGTGCTTGGTATTTCTTATTTTCATTTAGAATTAGGCATCTGAGATGTGGCAAGCAACACTTGGGCATATTTTACAGAAAGTGCTCTTTGGACACTTTAAAAATTGTGTTTTGAAAAGAAAAACAATTTTCTGTAGAAGTACTCAAGCTTGGCATGTTTTTACAAACTTGAGCTTTTTCTCCATTGACAATGATTAGAAATGCTGCAATTCTCTGGTAGGCATGATGAAGGGAACTGGAGTGAGTGTGGAAAAGGATAGTTCCCACCTGAGTTAAGAAAGAACAACAGGTCTAATAGTGCTCACATATCATCCCTCTTGGAGGCTTACCCCCATGAGCTTCCTTGGGGCTACACTGGGCTGTATGAGAAAGATGAAGCTCCTAGATCCTTCTTCATAACTTTGAAATCTAATCCCTGCTGTGGGAATTCAGCCCAGGCAGAGGCTGTGCTCTATTCATTACTCAGTCACAACTTTTGTACTGCTAGACTAGGGGTAACCTAGGATAGGCTGCAGTCTTCATGAAATATTATCCAATTCTCTGCAAAAGATTTCTGAGAGAAACCCTAATTTCTGGACTTGCTATAAAACACTGTGGAAGTGGTCCAAACCTGTATAACCAAATGCTAGTGGTAATCTCTGTGCAGGTGCTTTTCTGCCTGGGAATGTTTTTGAAACATTTTTTCTGGCTTATTGCAGTGTCTCTTCAAGAGTCTGAAACAAACTGTGGGCCACTGCACATAATCACAAATCTCAGCTGGGGTTTTCATAAAGAAATTGCTGCAGCTGGGTCTGGGGTAAATTGGTGCCTTTTCACTGTGATCTGGCATTTTTAAAAAACTGTGTTCTATAGATCGGTGTAAGAAAGCACTCAACATATAGCCCTTTATCATGCTGTTTTTCAAAAACAAATCTGCATGTCCAGGACTGCTAAATTATATGCATTTGGTGTGTTAAAAATGAGAGTCTAGCAACTGGTCTAATAGGACAGGTAAGGTTGCCTATTGGTAATGTAAATCCCTATGCAGAACAAAGGTAGGTTAGCTGTCTGCACTGTTCTTCCTTCTCAGAGAATACTGGACTGTAGAGCCTTTGGCAGGCATAATTTCTCTAGCTTTTGCAGAAAAAGTGGAATTTAGAATAGCTTTTAAGCTATTCTAATTTACATCAGAGAATTAGTATGTTCAGTGTATCCCTGCAAGGCTTTTTGTTAGGTCAAAGAAATCCTCTTTTCCCAACCTCTGGGAAAAACCTTTTTAAAAATACAATAATTTGAATCTTTTGGGCTTGATCATAATAAATCTATTCCAGAAAATGTAAAATTCCTTACAAAAAAAAAAAAAAAAAGAAATCATCTTCAAACATTGTTCTTTCACTTCTGTTTTTGCAACCGAAATACTTCAAGGTCTCTGCATGAATGGAGTGTGTTGGAGAGTTGGGAAATGGGTCTATTGCCATGGTCACCCTTACTGTATGAGACAGATGGGACCAACCCAGTTTTTGTGTTTGCAGTTCAGGTTCTGCTCTTGTACCTTCAAACACATCAGAGAGGTGGTGAAACTCTTGCCTCCATTCTGCAGATTATGTGCACACTTGCAAGCATCATGGGGGATGAGACTGTCCCTGAAATTGTTTTCCTTTGCTGTGCAAATGGGAGTTCATTTTTGCTTTATGATCGTGTCTGTAACATCAAGAAAGACTTTGGTTTTCAGACTTTTTACCTGGTGGGTTTTTGCAATGTCTTTGAATGAACTCAGCATATCAGAATTTCTTTTACTTTGGGCATCCATATTGGAGTAGATGATGTTGCTAAGCATTTTCTAGCCTATAAGACATCTTATACCTTAGATGTATTTGTAGTAAAGTATTGCTTTAGTTGTGCCTGTGACTTCAGTAGGCGAGATACTTGAATAAGATTTAGTAACAGAGGAGAGCTGGCTGAGACACGGTTATAGCCCTATTAATTTTGGACAGATTATGCTATAAAAAACATGGACTGCTGGGTGATTTTGTGTTTCAGCAAAGAGAAGTAGTGAAAGGAGAAAAAGCCAACATATCTGATCATATCTGCTATCTTTATTTTAATCTGTTTTTGAAACATTGTAGCTAAAAATATCTACAGAATTTTCATGCCAAGTGGTTTCTCCTTTTGCCAGCATCATATTTTTAGCACATTTTAAAATTCTGTAATCTTTGTATCATTCTGAAGAATGTCAAATACCACATTAGAAACCCATTATTTACATGTTTCTGCTGATGTTGTGTGAAAGTGTTTTTCAACTTCTTTAATTGCTTGTAAACAAGTATTTTTTTAACAAAATTAGGCTGCTGTTAGTCATGTCGAGTTGCCCCTGCTTTTCCATCCATTTCTGTGCCTGCAGTATTCATGGAAAATTAACTATTGAACAAGCAATTAGTCTTGGGTGTCTTCCTTCCCTCCATTTGTGCAGGGCATCCAGAGAAAGAAAAAGCTGCAGAGCTTGGAAAAACTTGTGTGTTGAAGAGATGAGATATACTCTCATCTTCCTTTGTCTAGAATGAGACATTGGTCTGACCAGTCTCTCTCAGGCAGCTTTTTATAATGGAAATAATAGCATAATGGAAACAATATTCACGGTATGTTATGCTGAAGAACTGAATCAACTTTTCTTTGACATATGCTATAACAAGGTCTAATGTACCATCTACTTTTATAATATTTGACACCATTTAATAAGTAAACTCATTAGCATTATTTGATCAGCTATGCAAATTGTGTTATAAAGAACCATAAGTTAAGAAATCTGTGGGCATATTGTAGAGCATTTAAAATCATACTTTAGCACCATTTTGCAACATTTGATTGAGAAGTCTTGTTAACAGCCAAACGTTGCTGAAGTTACAGGCAGCTGCAGCGGCCAGGGTCTGGAGAACACCCAGAGCCTGACTCTTACACCTGCTCATGTCTCTAGCTGCTGTGCTGGGAGGAACCTAAAAGGCCAAGGAGCCCCTACCAGTGTAGATCTGTAACTTCTTTTTGCAAATGTGTAGATATGGTGTTGTCCACTTAACTGAGTGCAGAATTAGGAGTTTCTCATCCTTCTTATTCTCAGCTTGTCTGAGATCTGCCTTTCTAAAAGTCCCATAGCAATCTGCTCCTTTCCTTTCATGCTTGTGCATTAAGGGTGAACTGAAATATACTCTGTAGACAGCAAGTTTTGTGTTTTCTTCATACTTTTCCTTATTTCAGCTTGACTAAAATTAAAATAGAGAGGAGCAGGACAGTAGCATTGTGCCCTCCCACTAGCTATCTGCCAATTCTCATCCTGCCTACAGGGGAATATGTAAATGGGAGCCCAGATGACTCTAAGGCTTCTCATCCTGGACCAGCTCCTGCCAACCTCCTCCTCTCAGCTGGTGTGCACACAGGTCTGCTACAGCCTTGTGCTCTCCTGTCAGGCCACTTCAGTGCAAAGTGAGGCATTGTTACCTTAGAAACAGATAACCTTTCTCTGTTATGGAGACCTCTTTGACCCTGGAGATAAGTATGCAGAATATTGTGCCAGTATAATACTAACTCAGAAAATATATTCCTAAGACAACAAACACAGTTCTAATGTCTTGGGCTTTGTGTTGTTTTTGCAGTTCTGAAGTCCTTACAACATTCTCCAATTTTTGGACTCAAAATTGTTTGGGTATGTAATACAACCTAACTGGTACTTCAATTTATTTGTGGCATAATTGAATTTATTATTTATTTAAATGTTATTTTAAAGTTCTAGGGTTGGGGTTGCGAGTTAGAGATGTCTTTTCATGGCCTGAAATTATTGCTTCCTAAACATTTCAGGAGAGAGAGCAAGGATATTATCTGGCTCATTGATTCCGTGCTTGCATTATATTCACCACTACTTTCCACAGCTAAGATATCAAATATATTTTGATTAAACACCTCATTAGAAATAAATGACTTATGTACTTGGTACTAGAGCTGACTCTTAGTCTGGATTCAGTTGAAGAATAAAGCTGTCATCATGTAGAGAGACACCCAAAAGCAGTGAAAACAAATCCATTGGCGTCAAGTTTGTGTGTTGCTATAACATCATTGCAGCACTAATTATTTCTAACACACAGTAATAAAATTGCACCTCAGTAAAGAGATTGTCTACAGACTATACATATAAACTGGATAAATGATATATAACTATAGAAGTTCAAATAACTTTGAATCAAAAGGATCTTACATTTAAATAAATTGAATAGATTGGCCCCATGTGTCTGCAATTTATTGATTAAAGAAGCAGGCAATCTACACTGAAGACCTAATGAAATGCTTAGTAGTAAAAAAAAAAAAAAGTAGTAAACAATTTTTATTGCTTGAATTCAAGGGAATGGTTCGACATATTTTAGCAACATTCATTAAAATCTTTTTTTCAGAAGGATATCCCTTCTAAGTGAAAAATTTTCACCCTGTCTTTGCCAGAATATATAAACAAGTGTAATCAGTGTTCAGCATATTATATTGAAATCAATGAGAAGTGATGTTTCCTGACGAAAAGTTGAAGATGCAGTGTTTATGTTCTCAAAATTAAGAAGCCTGTCCAGTAAAACTCTGTAAACTCAGATAATTTCAGACAGGCAGAGTCTAAGCTTTGCAAAAGAGTGGAAGTGCTAATGAGCATTGTCCTATTTTACAGACAAAGAGTGGTGGCAGAGGGAACAAAATCCCCACAAGAATTTTAATATCTAACTTTCAATTAAGAACACTTGTTATCTGGGAGGCTTTGTTATATAGAAGCAGACAGAAGCATATGTTAATCTGAAATTTGATTAGGCCTAGTTCTCAGCAGTAATTGTCAAGATATCCAGAAGATCTAAATGTGAACCTAAGCGGTGTTTGCTATGCTTTTAGAACATCTGCAAGCATCATTCTCTTGTGCTTTTTAAGCATTTGAATGTGCTCTTGCTAATCCCCATACAAAACACAGACTCAGCACTTGGTCACCAGTCCAATACTAATACAGAACAGCATAACCTGAAGGTGGTATGAGAACATCATAACTGGGGTGGAGAGGCAAGCTTAAAACTGCAGCCCCAGTGTTGCAGAGGCTTGTAGGAGTGCCTGAACTCTGAAATCTGCAGTTGCTCTCAATGCAGACCCATGGGCACTCCTGGATCTTGTCTCCACTCACCCCCTTCAGAACCAGCTGCTCTCTCAGCAGCTGCCACAGCACTGTGGCCTTAGAACTTTTAGGAGGAAAGGATGGGTCAGAATCAAACTTTGCCTTGATTTTACCAAAATGTCTGCTTTATGAATAGCAACACCAGATTAAATACAGAAATACAGTCAGTTCAATCTATTTTAATTCAACCCAAATATAATAAAAAATGTGTAAATGGAAGCTATTGCTTCACGTATCAAGTTGCATAACACAGTCACAATGCTTCAGCATATTGCTGATCTTTTTGAGTGCTCTATCAAATATTTAGCTGTGACATATTCCATAATAAATTGTTAATATTCATATTTAGCTGGAATTTCTTACTGGCTTTTTGAGAACCTCCCATCTTAGTGTTAGTCAATTTATTATCCAAAAATTCTTTATACTTTCAAAATAAAATACGTATCTATAAAAAAATCAAATCAAAGTACTGTTGGCAATGCATATCTAAATCTGCTCCCAAGATGGAGGAGCTTTTCTCCTTATAAATTCAGAAAGATAAGTAATTGAAAACCTTTTGTAACAAAAATCCCATCACTTTTTGAGCTGATAGCCCAGGTACAAACCTTCAGCCTGATTTGATTTGAAACTGTCTGATAGCAAATGTACAAAACTGGGGGCAAAATTGTTAAAAGCTTACAGAGCATTGTTTGAGATCTTGTCCAAGTAATGCTGAAAAATAAAGGGTTTTTTCCCTCTATTTTTTTGCATTTATCTGTAAGATATTGCTTTTGGAGTAACTGCAAAGTGAAGACAATTATTCTGTAATGCCCTGTATTTTCTAGATGAGCACAGGACTAGGATTCATAGCTGTTTCACTCCATTACTGCTTTCAACAATGTTTTTACCAGGATATTGCTTTTTGGGCACTTAAAAAACGGAATAAAATTGGATTTTATGTAAGATGAACCATAAAGGGAAAGACCACTCAACCAGCATAGGGTTATCGGCCTTCAAAACCATAAATTGTCAGCTTAACACTTGCTGTTTCATGAAGGTACTGATATTTTAAATTTTTTTTTAGTGTCAGGAAAAGGAGGTGGATGAAAAAGTAGCATAATCCATGAGAAACGTATTAAACAGTATAGTAATTGCCTTTTATATGTTTCAAAACACACATGTGGCTGTAATTTTAGAAAAAAAAATGAATGTATTTGATACAAGCACTACAGAATCACTTTTGATGTACTATTGAGAAAAGAAAGTAAACTTATATATTCTGCAACTACTTTTAGTAACATTTATTTCTGCTGTGGAGATTATGAAAAATCTCCCTAAAATATTTTTTACTCTCTTTTTGCACATTATCAAATGGGAAACAACTATATCAGCATTGAATCTTCTTAAGGGGCAAGATCCTAAAAACTACAAAAGTTGATGAAGCTTTTTGCTGCTGTCTTTAGTGAACTATGTACCTTTTTCATGCCTATTTTTTTTTTTTTTTAATTAACTAATTCACTTCAAAACATGTAAGAGTTGAACAAATATTTAGTTTATTCAAATAACATGAGGATGGATGAGGACTGGGAGTTAAAGAAGCTGGTCTGCTTAGTGAGAATATTTTCCGTAGCCTGGCTCTTCTTTTGCAGTTTGGGGTTGTTACTTGTCCTTCCCACAATGAACATGGATCAGAGTTTACTTCCATCTTCTTCACTGCAGTCTCATAATCACCCATCACCATCTGACTCTCAAGTTTTTACTCTCCCATACACTAAAGAAACCAAACTCTTTCAAGAAGAGGCCAGATTTTCCAGATTTCAGATGATGTGATGATCTGTACTTTGCCCTGCTATTTCTCATTTTCCTTGAACGGGATGCTGCAAATTAGATACAGCATTACAGCCCATGTGCTGAGCTCCCAGAGCTTGTAAGATTTGGTTCACATATTAGTCTAACACCTCTACTTCTGTGTGACTTGTATCAACATGCACATTAGTGCAGCTGATTATTTTTTTTCACAGCAGGGGAGTTTTTTATATTTTTTTTCAGCAGTAGAATAACACTATAAACTTTCTTTCAGAACTGCCATCGCTATGCTGTATTTTCATAGTAGACTGAAAATACTTAATCCTCACATTTATTACACTATATTGCTTATATTTCATACTTCCCCTCCTCCCCCTGCCCCAAGAATAGAAAAAGCATTTTGTAATGCAAATAAGTTTAGAGCTGAGGCATCTAAACAGCTGTGTCTTCATTAGGGAGGTTTTGTTCCTTGGACACAATAGGCATGGGTACTGTATGCCTAAACTGTTTCTGGCTTGGGTGAATGGAAAGCAGTGTAAGTGTAAGATAGTTTGCTGGCTCTTAATAACTGATAGTTCAGGCAAATTTTGAACTGTGCCAGTATGTTTATTTTCCTTTTATTCTCTAATAATTGTATTCCTTTATTGAGTAGCAAAATACGTTACGTCCTGAGTGTGAACAGTTCTCATTTTTACAGTTTCTTGATGTTTTAAATATTTCCACAATATCTTTTAAGGGGCCTGTCCCCAAAACATAGCCACGAGCAGACACCTTGACATACTTGTGTGCCCTGAACCTTGTACTGGTGCAGATGGGGTCAGTTAAGGTCAGCTATCCCTAGGCAGGGAACTACAGCACCAAAGTTAAGATTAGAGCTCCCTGAAGTTGTTGTTGTCCCTATCCTGAGGGATTAGAGGAGTTCATATAGCTGCAGAGTTCAGGGTTGCCACATCTCTAGGTTAATCATTTTGGTTAGGTACTTAAAGAGGCGGGATGGTGGCTCTAGGCAGAGCTGACTAAAACTGTCTCACTTTAATGAGGTGCTATCCGGCTGCATTCAGATTTGGCAGTGTTTGATCTCTGAATTAACCTGTATGCATGGAGTCTAGAGCCAGGAATACTTTTGCATTACTTGTTCTGCCTGTTCTAAAGGGACAAAGTCTGGCAGAGGTGCCTTATGTACATAGTAAGGCTTTCTAGCAATGATGTTTGCTATAAATGAGAAGTGCTATACCAAAGGCTGCTTTCAGCACAGTGCCTCCCAGCTAGTGCTAACAACAACATGTCCAATTCACTTCAGACAGAGCTAAATTGCCTTGGTAGTAAAGTTAGCTGATATTACTAGTTTTAATTATTTAAAACTTGTCTACAAGGAATGTCAATGGAAACTGGCTTCAGTAGATATTTGAAAACATTGTTAAAAAATTTACTTTTAAATCATTCTCATAATTTCACTGTGAAATGTCAGTAGTTGGACAGATTTTGATTAAGTGTAACATATGATCAGTATTGTGAACATACCAAAATTTAGAGTTTTTATTTGCTCTAGACACTTTTTTTTAATATATGTCACTAATCTAAGAAACGATATATATTGCAAGATGGATTATATCCTTGTCTTTGATTTGATCTTGGATGTATTGTTCTAATTATTTTTTTACTCATTGTCAGCCTGTGATTTTACAGACTTGGAAAACTGAAAGGAACATTAGAGAAGCACATCTGTGTTTCTCCTACACCCTGAGGGAGCCTATGCTCATATACTTGTGGTCTAATCAGTGGAAATGTCCTTACAAGCTCAGAATCAGTTCGGCCTCTTTAAAGCTCAGTACCTGGGTGATGAACAAAGAACAGGAACAGTGAAATACAGGTGCCTGTGTATGTGGTAAAGGAGCAGATCTGAGAAGCAGTGGTTTTCTGGGCAATACACTGGAGATGAGATGTCTCTGAAATGTCTTGTTAAAGATTCTCCTTTGTACTTACAGCAAGATTTTTGTCTGGAGGTTTGGAGCAGCTCTTGTTATGCTTAGAACTAACATTTCATTCAACTATGCAAATGGTGAGGAAATGAATAAACATTGATTAAGAATGAGAATGGGTATTTTGTGTTATATCAGGCACACAGGAGACACTGTATGTTGCTGAAATAATTACTGTTGGCATATATGCATAGCTGAGGCACAAATGGGAAAAATTGAGAAGGCCCTAAATAGAGGTTTCAGCTGTTTGCTTACAGTGTGATGGCAGACATCCCTCACCCTTAAGTGTTCTTTACATTCTTAGTGCTAACAGATTTTTTTTTTCCCCCTATGGAAAAGCTAATGAACTATTTAAATTAATGAACTGTTAGGTTGCTTTGTTTCTTCAAATAGCTGTGTTATTGTTATTAAACACTTTGGTGCTTTCCTTAGACCCTAGTATTTACTCTGTTGAATTATCATTTGAGATATACTCCTGAAGGATTGTAAGCTTGTAAACTACTTGTTAAAATGTTACTTTTTCATGTTATTTGAAAGTATTTATGTATGGTATTTTTTTATCTACAAATATTATTATGTTTATTGCAGGAATATTACTGTTATTACTTCACACGGTTTTAGATTTAAACAATAAGAAGAATAGGGTTGGTATGCATAGGTATGTGCAGCAGCAGAGAGGCTTTTCCAGAGATACCAAAGCAGTGGCTTTTTATATCTCTGTTTTTCATGGCTCTGATTTCTTTGCAGGATAACCATCCCACCTTATGGAGTCAGTTTTGTACTGTTTCTATACGTATTTGAAAATTCTTTTATGGAGTCATAATTAACTGTGGCTTCTAATAGCATTTGATTTTCAGAAATAAGGTTTGCCAACTGGAAAAAAACCCTCTGATTCTTAAGTAAGGGGTTTAAGAGATTTGACATGGAATACTTCTCTTCAGGCATCTCTGCTCTTCCAAGAGTGGGGCAGCTTTTGACCAGTGGATCTGTTAGCGATGCTTAGAAGGCTGTAGCTTGAGCAGACACGCCTGAGG
Source organism: Urocynchramus pylzowi (assembly GCA_013397555.1). Lineage (NCBI taxonomy): Eukaryota > Metazoa > Chordata > Aves > Passeriformes > Fringillidae > Urocynchramus > Urocynchramus pylzowi. The sequence goes on from VZRH01004833.1 coordinate 2,056,764, forward strand.
ATGAAGTTTATGGTCTAATTAGAGCACCCCTTGGTCACCTGCAGATGCATAGCAAAAGACTTGTTTCCCTTGGACCTGTGCTTGAGCTGACACGCAGGTATTGCAGCATAGGCCTGCAGTGCTACCTGGAAGGGCAAAGCAGGAGTTCTCAGGGAGTTGCTGTGGTGCAGATCTTTTAGCAAATATCCAGCCTGAGTCTGCCAACAGGCTTGCAGATATGGTTAATGGCTTTGAATTTTCAAAACATTTCAAATGCCTGTGGAAGTAGATAATAGATATCAGCCAAGAATATCCAAAGAGTATTTTGAACTCCCTTTTTTCCTAAATGCTGAGGGGGATGGGACAGAATTGAATTTTTTGTTAATTTGGCATGGACTGCTTTTCTGTTATCTTTCAGACGTGGACTGGATGAATGTTAGGCTTTTTTAATGCTAATTGCTGTTTTTTAAAACCTAGATATTAATTTCAGTCTATGCCTCAATAAGCATATATATGCACATTGGAAATGTACGTTTGAGATGCTGTGAGTTTGAAATATTAGTCTATGAAATGTGGCAGGTAAATTGACAGTAAGAATGAAATCTATTCTCCTTTCTCAATGAGGGAATCAGAAAATCATGTGTTCTGTTTTTTATTTTATTAGAAAAATGACAGTGCAATTTTCTGTCCACAGTCTGCTCAGGGGCAGCATTTTCATTGACTTATGAGATATAACTTTAATAATTTCTATCTGCTGCGGGAAAACTTATGTAAGTGATATACAATTACAATAAGCTGTGACTATTTCCACAGATCTGCTTCTGTGGACAAAAGACAATCTATACAGTATATCCCAAAAGTTAGTAAGCACATACATCCTCTACAGCTGTAGCTATGAAATGTAAATATAATTAAAATCCCTGGAAAACAAGTAGGCATTTCCCAGTTTTGCCACTTGTTTGTTTTTAATCTATGCTTAACAATGTGCTGTGTTTGAGACTACCAACAACTCCACAGTGTTTGATGAGGCATAACTAAATCTTTCACTATCAAAAGTGCTCTTATCATGTAGAACCAGAGACATGCACAGAGGCTGACAAAACTTCTCTAGTGACTGTAAACTGATGTTTAGCTGCAGGGAAGAAGGGAAGAAAGAGTCCTTTAGTGGCTTTATTGATCTCCTGAAATAAGTGGAGAGACAATGGGACAAAGCTGACTCTGGCCCACTGTGCTCATGGGACAGGAGGAGTGAGAGGCAGTGTCACTGGGAGGAGGAATGGTGTGGCACATGTATGTGGTGTCTGTTTTTCATTCATTTGGCTAATCTGGTTTGCCTTTTGTATCCCTCAGCTTCTATGTATAAATGGGAATTGAAGACAGCATTTATTTTCTCTATTTTCATCCTCTTATAGCTTTTTTCTCTGCAATGGTGTGGGAATTCTGGGGTGCAATGTTCAGCACACATGTACTCTGCTGCTCAGTGTGTGTTAGGAGTCCTGTCCTGGAGAAGTTAACCATGGGTTTGGGGAAAACAACAGCACTTGGAGTAGCCTGGGGGTCATCAGGGAAGAAAGGACAGAGGGTGACTTGCCCAGTGTCCTTTGCTGTATGAGGACATGATTGCAAAGCACTCCTCGTTCCACAGCTCAACTCGATACTCATTCTTCTCTTTGCTGTTTTCCAGAAGTAAATTTTAAACTGTCTGAGACTGTTGCCACTCTGTATCAAGGCACAGAAATGCAGGGAAGACACTATGCAGGTGCAAAAAGCCAAATTAGTTCTGCAGTCTATAGTGCAGGAAAGTCTCATTAATTAGAAATGGATTTTGTTACAGGAAACATTGATTCTGGTTTTATTCTATTGATTTTTTTGGCTTTTTTTGTTTGACATACAACACTAACTACTGGATAAAAAAAAGAATTTAATAGAAAAGCTGCTAAATATTTCTTCTTGCAATTTGAACAATAGATGTTCTCTATTGCCAGATGTTATGTAGCAAAATAACACATTTTTCAATCATATTTGGTATTTCTTGGAGAAAAAAGAATAAAGAGTAGTTTGTGTCTCTATCTACTCATATGGATACTGTAAATTTCCCTTTCATTTTTCCAAAGATTAAAAAAAATTGTGATGCTTTGATTTTTGAAATATTTTCCACGTCATCTTTAAAGAAAGGTATTTTAAGTGCATTCAGTTCAGCTACAGGCTCTTCTAGTTCAAAGAAGGGAAAAGAATAGATACAGTACTTGGCAGTCTTTTTTGCCTACTCTTAACACATTGTTTTTTCTTCCTGCTGTGGCAGATTAAATTTATATATGGTTGTACTGCCAATGCAGTGTCTATCCATCATACATGCCAAATAAAGGTCAGAATAGAAAAATGCCACAGCTTTAGGAGGGGAGGATTAAAAACATTTGTCTGAGCTAGAACACTGGAAAATTAAATCTAGATTCAGTCAACTACAGTTTAACTATATATTTTGATAAAGTTATTTCATTTAACCAGATACCTTGTAGGGCAAAGGAGCTCTATTAAAGAAATCATAACTGATGATTTTGCAGTGCACTGAAGTGAATGAATGGGCTTCAGTGTTAGTTAACCTTCACTGCACTTTTTTCATTTTATGAATATAATTGACATTAGAGTGCACATTTAATCTACTTGTCTTGTTTATCCTCATGATCAGTGATGGCCAAGGTATGGAACTCTGAAATAGTCTGTAGACTACACACTTTACTGTATCTTGTCACTCAATCATCTTGTCGGATGTTGCACTTCTGGTTTTTAGTAGTATGAGTTTGGAAACTGCTGAAGGAACTGTCTTAAATCCAGGTGCCTGTAGAACATTACAAGACAAACAAAAGATGATGAGGGCTGCTTTTGAAGTCACACACACAGACACATCTCTTTCATTTCTCATTTAGTGTTTTAGAGCCAAAACCTCCCTTTCCTTCAGGGTCTTAGCTCCAATGACATGTTGACTTGTTATCTGGGCTAAACAAATAACATTGGCTTCAATTCAGGTTTGATGCTTTTATGCTGCTTGAATGATCTGATTTATTATTTTACATGGTGTTCCTGTGTGGTATGATATGCTCTCTTGTACTGTAATTTTCATTTATGTGTCACGTGAATTCCACATAGGCAAAAAAATCCACCATTTTTGTCTTACCAATGCAGCCATAAAGCCCCCTAAAGGTCCCCCAAACATTAATTGAAATACTTGCTACTAGCCAGTGTGAAGAAACTGGGACAGTTTGTTTGACTCTAAATATGGCCATACACAAAGAGAATTTGGAATTGATATAGAATGTAGGAAAAGACTTAGTATCAGCTATCAAAATGAAGCTCCAAAGGTACATTAAAAATATAAAATATAGAACTTAATCATGGGAAAATTGGAGCAGAAAATGCCATAAAGAAATTCCTCAGAAAGCTGAAGACTTACACTAGACTAGACTGGTCAAATGTGCATCTATTGAGTTTTTCTTAACCTGCAGTCTCTGGAAACAGGAAATACATTTGGCTCTACGTGCTTGTCTTTACTCATGCAGCAAAGGTAGGCTGCTTGTGCAGCCACCACCAGGGCATTATTCAAAAGAAAATCCTGTTTCAGTGTTGGCAATGAATTGAACACTTTCTGAGGACACTGAAGTATCCTTAGAGAAAAGAAAGAATAGCACCAAACCCAATATTTTCTTTCTAGAACAGGTTATTGGAGTATTTTATGACTTGCATCTTCTTTTTCTTCACCTGTCAAAAGTGTTTCAGAAGAAATTTCTCTCCCCGATGGATAAGTTCACACTGTATTAAAAAAATATAAAAGTTTGTTTCATACATCATTCTATATATTTAATGACATCTTTAATTTTCAGAGTATTTTGGGGCAAATCTGGTATAATCCCTTATTCTGTATTCCTGGCCATTATGCAAGTTACAGCAAGAAAAGTGCTCATCTCCAGGAGTTGTTCTCATGGTTTGATCTTTCTAAGGTTCTTAAAAGTACTTAAGTGTTTTAAAATGGTATTATCAGTAACTTCTTGATTTAGGGAAATTAAAACTAATTTTTTTAGGAATCATCATTGTTTAGTTGCTAAGGAACAAGTCAAGAATGCTGGCTGATGTTCTTTCACAAACATAATCCCTTATAACATTCTTTCTATGCATTTATGCACAGAGCTGCTGATGACTGAATGGGAATAAGATTTAGTGGGATTTAATAATATTCTCAGTAGAAAAGCTTAACTCAATATGCAAGTTCTAGTGGGAATTTTCTTTCCCAAAGATATTTTATAAGCATTTAGATACTTTAAAGTATACAAAATAGAGATCCAGCTCTCAAGCAGAAAAAGTAAGTCCCATCAAAGTATTACTGTATTAAAATGTAGACCTTTATAGAAGCTGATACTAAGCTCATGAACATAAATCATGGGATTATTTATTTTAAGAATTTGAATTGCCTGTTCTTGTTATTGACTACATTTAATACAGTCTTTTAATTTATGCTTGGTATCGTCACAAAATTGGATAAAAAGAATGAAATTTCCCACAACTGGTCAATGATAAAGAGGGATGAAGTAACCAGCACCAGCTGGGGACTCCTCCTCATACAGTCTGAGCCCCCTCCATAAGTTGTGTAGTTGTTATCCTGAGAATGTCTTCCACTCTCTCCAGGAGTGACAGGTTTGACACAGCTGCTTCACCCTGGTGTGACAGCACAGATAAAAATTTAGCTGGAAAACTGACTATTTGTACAGGTTTTTGCTTCCACAAGGTAGCTGTGAAGCTGGTAGAACATATTTTCCCCCAAAAAGGCCTTGGCCGCGATGGTTGTGAACAACATGACTGATATGGTCTGGCAACTTCAGCTTCTGTAATGAATTATTAATGAGAGAAAAGCTATTTAGTACCTCTGGAAATTGTAGCTGAATGCTAGGATAGCATTTCAGTATTGTTGTAAGTGATACTGATGAATGGGCTCTGTAAAATTGAAATAATGGAAGAATCTTTAGAATATTAATGCAGTAAAAGCTGCCTGTCATGAGTCAGTGACACAGCAACAATTGGTTACTTAGTACAGGCTTGGAGAGTCTTGAAAATGGTTTACTGAGCCAGAAAATTGTTGAATAAAGTGAATTTTTCATATAGATGTTTTGTATAAATTCATGGTTATTTGCTAAATTACAGCCCATGTAATTTTGTAATATAGTGTGAAAGGTATTTATTTCAGCCTTTTCTGCTGAAATTAGATGAATGGGCCTGGACAATTTATTCAAGAAAATACTTCCTGAAGAAGTGATAGCTATTTTAGAAAGAAGAAAACTCAGATATCACAAAAAAAATCAGAAAGGTGAAGCTAGTGTCTTCATACATTCTCTTAGAAATATTTCTACCCATAGCATTTTAATGTAGTGCCTTGGAATCTGAGTAGACAAAGGAAATATTCTCATTGGACTATTTCATCTTCAACGATTAAAACAAACAAAAAAATTAAAATAATTGTGTTTCTGTCTTTGATAATAAAATTAAATGGAAATATGGAGGTCTCTAACTCACTCCTGTATATTTGTAAAATAAAAGGTGGTGGTTAGGAAAGATGGCTTTTATTAGCAAGTATCATTCAGGCACAAACCACAGTGATTAAAAAGCCAGACATAAATGTGTAGAAGTAAGGGTCAGGTTACCTGGTGTCTAATACCTGCCAAGATTATCTGGCTTGTGGTTATTTCAATCTGTTTGGGTTTCTGCAAGCCATGCTGGGACAGGGTGAGTCCCCCACCTGAGATTTGCTTTTTGTGTTGGACAGGCACTGAGGCAGAGGAGAGCCACTCAGGAGAATCACTACTGTGAGGGCTGGTGGAGCTCAGACTGTCCCTCTAATGCTTCTCTCCTTACCCAAAGAGGTTTAGAGGTTTACTCAGCCTAATCTATCAGCAGCTCACCATCATCCATGATCATCTCCTACACAGCTATTGCAACATCCTTTTTTTATTTTTAAGGCAGTTTTCTTAAATTTCTCTGAAAAAAAGGAGAAGTCCATTTGTTGCATCCCATTGTTGGAGATGCTTACTTTAACATTTATATTCCACATGCCATGTTAACTTTACTATAGTCAAGATAGAGGCCTGGAAGAACCTATAACTCAAGGTTGTAATCATGTCCCAAAATCTTTCTTTTCTCTTTAACTTAACTGAATTTGTAAACCAAATCAATGAGTGCCACATTTACAGGGCATGAGACGCTAGGGCTATTTTTGTGTCTATGTGGCAATATCTATCTAGTTGTTGATGTTCTGTATTCCCCCCTGCCATTTTTGCATTTTTGGTGGTGGTTTTTTTTTTTGGTTTTTTTTTTTTTTTTTCTATTTAACTCTAGATTATTCCATTTGTCTATTACACAGCACCCCACACAGTGGTATCAGCTCAAATAGGCTGTGAGTAGTAGCAGCGAGTTGGAAACAGACAGGAGGTGAAAAGAGGGAAGCTCTTTAACTGGATTTACTACACTGAAATGAAGTGTAGAACTATACTCTATGAAAGCTTGTGATTAGTCTTGATTCCTGGCAAGTCTGTAATAGTCATTGGGAAAACCAGAAGTCATTCTACAACATTTACAAGTAAATCACTTATCCAATATACTCCCAGTCTAATTTTTATGTTAATGACAATTGTTAAAATTTATTAAATGCTGGTTATCTCATGTATATTGCCAAAAGACAGCCCAAAGTAACCATTGTTTAGCATTATCTGACTTTTTGAAGCAAAAACTCACGAAGGGTTACTCATAACAACTTTCATGTGACTTTCTAGATCAGTAATTTCCATAAGGGTGGGAAAGTCCCAATCGATGAGACAATTTTTAAATGTTGACCTTTTTATGTTTCTTGAAGCATTGCTGTGTGTTTATTCAGTCTTTAACAGTCTGAATGGAAGAATGCACCCCAAAGTGCTGATAAACGATTTAGATCTAAATCTGCCAGAGATACAGTCAGAGTGTAAATCTATACTGAATAATGCATTACCTAATCTGACCTTTCCTATTTCACAGTCCATTACACTTCTCCAGAATTGACTCCAGTATTGGTTCTTTGTTGAGTCCAATAGTTTGGGATTGACTGAAGCAAAACAGAGGTGAAACTTCCCACCATTCACACATCCTCAGCATCACTGGGTACACAAGTAATTCGGTCAGTTCTCTTACAGCTCTTACTGGTATAAAAAAATATTTTGAGATATGGTTTCTTAATGCCTCTTTGAAAGTTCATAGACAGCATTGTTTATGTAGAAGGGAAACAGAAGAGTATTTATTGAAGAGATATCTAATTAATTACTTGAAATGCCAAAGGCCCTTTTCTGCAACTTAGTGAAACACCTTGTAAAAGGGCTCTGAAATTTTACTGGACTGGGCCCAGTAGTGTCAGTGAAAGATAATTTAGCTGTTAATATTGATAGGTGCATTCATACAGACAAGACATTGAGGCATGACAATGGGGCCAATTTCTATTTCAATATATATAAGTGTAGGCTATTTAAAATGGATTATTTAGCAGCCAGAGGAATCCATATTTAGTAACAGATGACTAAGGCATTCCAAATGAATGCAAATCAGAAAAAAAGTTGTAAAAAACCCTAATGAGTGTTTCTAGACTTGCTGTAGCTATCTGCTTATTTATCAAAATTTCTGTAATCTAATAAATCACCCCAGTCTTTCTCCCCTAATTCCTGGGTGGCCAGGTGGCAATCATGCTCAAAATGTTCCCGAGGCTGTGCCACCGAGTGGACTCGACAGTGGCACAAAGCTTTGGCAAACAACTTAGAAGCTATTTACACTAAGATTGTTTTCTTACAAAGCCTGTCGCACTGTACAGTTTGCTTGACTTCATTACAAAGGTTCCTGTGGTTATTCAGATGACCATTATGTGGAACATTAGGGTTTCCCAGGACTATCTGCTGAGAGCTCCACAGTTTCCACAGGATGTATATATTGCTGTTTGCACTGCATGGTGTGGCAGCTGCCTGGAGGCTGAGGGCTGTGGCTGTCCCAGTCTCTCTGGCTGGCTGCAGTCTCTGCAAGGCATGACTAATTTTGTTCCAGGTAGAAGAAATATCTCTGTTTTGGGAAGCCTGGCTAACAGGGGAGTAGTTTTCTTATGTTGCATATTGGTTTGTTTTCTGGCTATTATTGCTTCAGTCAGTGTCTAAGCTCTTGCCCAGACATGCTATATTCTCTCCAGGCATGGTTGTAAATATCATGTACAACTCAGGTACAGTCATGTGTCGGTATTTACATCTGCATCTGTTTATATTATCTGCGAAATTGATTTTGTGCTTTTTCTAAGTGCAGTTTGGAAAGGAAAACACAGAACTGAAATTTATGTAGCTCTTTCATCTGTATGTATTTGATGCACTATATACACTGATTTCTAATTTTTATCTTTAATAGAACTATCATCCTACACTGTGGCATAAAACATTTCTATTTAAATGTATTTTCTTCTTCTAGTTTAATATGGCAAATAACCAGTGTTCCATGCTCATAATTACAGGATTTTAAAATTTTTTTGAGTCTGTTGAGTGACATAAGTATTAATTTTTAGATGGTACATAAATATTCAATTCCATAATTACCTAGTGATGTAATGCATATTATTATTCGGTAATACCAATAAACTCAACTGAGCTGGTATTTGATATATTCTGTTGAAAGGCTATGAGTGTTATTAAGCTAGAGCATATATTGGGAAACACTAATTGGGATAATTTTTTAATAGGTTATATTTTACAGTGTTATTGTCTTTCAGATTAGGAGCTCTGCTGTGTGTAATTTTTCTGCTCTCTATCATGATGTTGCATTGCTATTAGAATAACAGCATTTGCCATAAGAGTGCAGTTTAGTATTTTAGAGTGTAATTCATTCCTGGGCACAGGGCCAAGATGAGGCCTGTGAATCTCCCAAATAAGTGTCAAGCATATAAAAATTGTCATGTTTTCCTCCCTCATTTGGCCTGGTGAGCAGAACTGCTTTTGTAAACACTTTGAGATTTGTGCTGTGAGGAGAGCTAGTCCAGAGATGCAAGAGCCTAAAATGTGTTTGGGTCGGGACCCGCCGCTCCTCCTGAGCACAGCGGGGCCGCGCTGTGGGTCTGGTGCCCAGGGGTGGCCTCAGACATCATCAGCTCTCTGCCCAAGGTAATGCCCATCCCTGACACTGCCGGTGTGGGAGCAGCCTTTGCCCTTCTCCTCCATACAGGGACCAAAGTAACTCCATGTGAAGTGACATTTTTTTCCTCAGAAATTACTGGTAGGAGTCATCCATGGCAGGCATACCATGACTGTGAATTAACCAGCCACTTTACCAATGGACACAGGCCTCCTTCCTAGGCCAAAAACAAAACAGGCAAAGCTTTAAAAATCAGTGTAAGAATGTGGGAACTGAGCTTTCGGACACACATATTTGTCTCAGCATAAGTGAGCTAATGAGTGATACACTGACTTGAGAACTGAAAATCTATCATCAACTGCTGGTGAGCCAAAGAAGCTCTGCTGGGCTTCAGCTGAGCACTTCTGTGTCCAAGGTGCTCAGCCTCAACAATGAGATTTGTACAAATGTCTTTTCTTTCCTGACGGAGAGGGAAATGGTCTAAATGAGTGTCTGTAAATAACCTGGCAGTCCCGAGGAGGTGGCTGCTGCAGGAATGGCAGGTGCTGTGTGCTCTTCCCCCAGGAATGAGCGACTGCCAGAGCTGTGCTAATGAGTAACCGCGGCTCTCCCACGCCCTTCACCTCCCCAAGGCACCTGTCTGTCCCAGTGCTGCACTGACAGGGACAGCCCTCAGCCACCATCTGTCTGGGATGTCCTTCAAAGTGACAGCAAGCCAAATTTACTGAGATGGGGGAAGCCTAAATAAATGGCCTGTTTGCACGGTGTGACACAGACCTGGAGCTTAACTTGAAAGGTGTAAGGACCTTTGACAGCGTGCACACTCAATAACTGTGAGGCCTGTTTTCCTGGAGTTGGAAGTGTTGCTGACCACCTTGAGGCTGTTATCCAGAAAGGAGAAATGGATGTGTGAACCTGCTGGGGACAATGATGAATTTAATTTGAATGAATTTCTTGCCATGGCAGATATGAAACAAAATATTTCCTTTAAAATAAATGAAAGGGAAGAAAGTTATCTTGAATCTGTTTTAAATTATTTCTGTAGAGCAATCCATGATATACAATCAGTATTGCTTGTAGGCAGTTTTATGGGCATGCTAGAGCTAAATTTTGCGTAACTGCAAAAATAAATTTATAATTCCTCCAGATGAAACTTGCTGTACTATAAATCTTCTATGCAGTTTGAGTTCTATCTGAACAGCCATTCATTAAACATACTGCAAGATGAGAGGGGTTGGGGCAGGTTTAAGTGAAGATCAAGATGATTAGAACCAACAAAAGAAGAGAAAATGCAAAGAAAAATAAGCTGGAGTGGTTTGTGCATGTGGCTGATAATATGTGAGGGAAAAATGGATATTTCTGGCCCAGTGGGTTCTTCATGTTCACTATAAGAACTGTGTAAATAGGAATTCAAACTTCTTGTACAAAAGGCACAGTAAAATAGATTATGTTTTGAGGTGTCAAATCTGAGCTGTTAGCTGTCATGTCATTTTCATGTGTCTTCATACACTTTCCTGTGTTGCCATGGTATATCAGTCATACAGTTTCTAGGGAAAGTGGTACTTCTGTACAGTGGATGCAGAGGTGGAGCCAGAATGCAGCTGATCTAAATATCTCATTTATAGTGAGCTGTGTTTAAAACTCTGCCATTTTTGAAACAAAATCCCTAGGAAGCTTTGTTTCACTTGGACTGCTAAAATGTTTCTGCAATGTAATTACATTAATTGAATGTTCTGAAGCAGTAGGTACAGGAAAAGTCCACAGGCTCTTCTGCTGATGCTCAGCTGGCAAGAGGCATATGAGTTGAGTAGAAATTTCTGATTCAAAGAAAATGTGAATTTTCTTCCATGTCTATATTTCATAGACAGAGATAAATATCCTTGGTCTTTAAGAGGTCAGATGTTTTTATTGAAAGCTGGTGCAACTCTTCTTCATATTAAATCAATAAAAATTATTTGTATTTTAAGAGTAAGGATTTCCTCCAGAGGTGATATTGGAAGAAACAGAGTTTTGATATCTGGGGTCTAGAGCTATATTTTATGAATAATCCCTCCTGAGTAATGAGAGCTGCAGAAAAGATGTATCCCTTATGTTCATGACCCTCATGGCCTGACAATGTGTGCTACATGTGTGAGAGGCTTCTGAGGAAAAAGAGAGATGTAGCAGTGTAGAAGTTATCTTGAAATGCTCACTAAATACACTGATTGATCACAACAGGGGTCCACAGATTACAAGAATGGCAATTAATCATAATACCAGAATATTCAGGAGGAGGATGTGTTTGCAGTTTTGAGAAAACTGCACACCTCAGTTTAGTGAATCTGTGGTTTCTAGCTACTGCACCAATATAGAATCTCTGTTTTCTAGGGCCAGGCAGAAGCCATACTGTACAAAACAGTAATCTTTGTATAATTTCCACAGCTTGGTGCTGGGTAACTGTCTTTCCTCAGTTTCCCATTAAGTGAATGCAGAAACCCTCATAAAAATGATCTTTACATAACCTAAGTGGTCTCTTCTGTAGAAAAAATAACACTGTTCTATAATTCTAGAATTATTTTATAGTTAATTTATTTTCTTGCATGTTGATGTCCATGTATATAATCATGTGTTTGGAGAATTACTGAGAGAAGTTCAGCTTAGAAAACAGGCTTTACTTTCAGTTCTGGAAATAAGTTGATCTCTATTCTTGGTGGGAAAGTGAGTTTCAAGATTTGGCTTTATGATCTGTGGAGGATAGTTTGCATGCTTGAGTCCTTTTGAGTGTGAGCTTCTGGTGGGATGAAGTTGTGACACTGTCGTGGTGCAGGAGTTGCTGTCCTGGGAATTATTGGTGTGGGGAACTTGTCAGCACAGCAGGCTGTGATGCAGCTCTGCCCCAAAGATCTGCAGCTGCAGCCCTCATTTGCCTTTTGTGGAAAAGATGCCCAAATGCTTAGCATTGCCTTCTGTATGTCAAGGATATAAGATCCACAGCAGGAAACGCTCGGGTGATTTATAGGAAGAGGTGCTTATTCAAATGATTTCCAAAAAATATTTTCACTGGCACAAACCTCAGTATGTATCAAGACTGTTCCCAGGCGATTCTTGAACTGGAACAGGATACAATTTACTGAATGAGTAATTTGCTGTGAATGGCTTGTTCATCTCTACTCTGGCATTTTCTAAGCAATTGATTATGACAAATTGCCAGGTAACAGGTTTGTTCAGGCTGTGCTTTGAAACAAACAGCCTTTGCTGTGGATCCAGCCTGCTGGGCTGAGTGACAGCTAGTGCCCCTGGGCTTGTCTGAAAAGGAGGATTCTTAGATATAAGCAATCTGTGATTAAAACCTTGTATCAATCCATCTTACTCAGCTATTTTCTTTTAATGTTTCAAATTGAATCCCATCTTTTGCTAGCAGTGATTACAGTGCTCGGGAGGCTCCATATTACCCTTCCAGGGGTCTGCTTTGCACACTGTGACAGACAGGGCAGGCTGCACAGCCTTCCTGCATAACAACAGACTTGGTAGCTACTCACTGGCACAAATTGCCAGGAGGGACTACAGGAAATTACTGTGCAGGAAGCTTTCTCTGGGAAGGTTTGTTCTGCACATTTTTGTCCTGGGGAGCAGTTAGTCCATTCCAGGGAGAGTGCTATGGGCTTTGTGGTGTGTATTGTTCACCTTCCTTAGGCTCCCTCAGGCCAGGATGCCTGCAGGATTGGCAGACTTGTATTCCTGGGGTAGACTTGGTGTTGTCTGCATCCCTCTCTGCTGCCAGCACAGCTTGGTGAAATTTAGGTATCCTGTTTTGGGTGGAGGAGTGACATGGTCCTTTTACACGTTTACCCCTTGAAACAGGAGGTCATTAAGATACTGAAACAGACTCTACAATTAAATTCCCCGCATTTAAGGAGATGTTTTTCCTCCCCACATACTATTGGTATCCCATTATCAAAACAAAAAGCATATACTTCACCAATGAAACTTGTGGGTTGCTTCTACATTACAAAGATTTTCTGTTTGTGCTGCCCAATCATGAAGGCAAAGCTTGTAACAGGAATCTGCTTATATTGACGTGTGGTGTTTTAGCCTTATGGGAATATTACTTTGGAATTTTCAATTTGGAAAGGACCGGTGATCAACACATTCACAGAAAAAGGAGTGCTCTTCAGCAGAAAGCTGTGTTACTTGATAATGCCTTGCCATGTTTTGCATTGACTGTATGGGAGCTGTTATTTCATGTTTAAATATTGGAATCCAACCTGTTGTTACTAATTTAGAAGAGCAGAATTTATCTTGGTTTGACAAACCACCTTACAAAGGTGCTTTTCCTAACCCTCTTTTCCATTCATCTCTAGCACCCTGTAGTAGTGTTTCTTTCTTTCCTTTGACTAGTAGGAGTGTGTTACCCTGTAAATGGTATTGAAATCAGGTGAGAGTAATCTTACTGTAAGAACTGTTATCAACCTGTGCTACTGTATGTATGCTAATTACACAGTATGAAATTCTTATAAAGAAATATGGCAGTGATCATTGTTTTCAGATAAAGTGATTGTGTCTATTCTTCTAGTTTATGATTATACAGTAGAAACAAGTTTCATTTCTCAATCTAATGACTAATGCTTTTAGAAATGCTGTACTGGTTGAAAAAACTTGTATCTTGTTGAAGTTACTCTGTACAGGGGAAAGGTTGAGGTTTGTTTTATGGCTTTTGATAAAAATCTGAACATACTCCATTTTCATAAAACATCCCTGTATGACATAAAATACCTTTTTTAATGAGTAGTTATATACATTTTCCCATGTCACAGAGGAGGTTTCATTGTCAACACAGGAAAGTCTGGAATTACAGGAAGGAAGTGATTTAATTTGTCTATTTAGCTGAACAGAGTCTGTCCAAATTCTGTGTAACTGATTGTATGGGATAATAGCTACCATTTCATCTAGACAGGAGAGAGGAGAGGGGAGCAAGAAAGTAACTTTTCTCTGATCATGTTGTACTGTAATTTGTTGTTTTGTTTTTCATTTTTTTGCCTCCATTATCAGTTTTTGAAAACTTATTAGCATTTTTTTTGTTTTGCAGCTGGTATGAAAAATAAGGCAATTTGTTCAGCTTCACATGGGCTTGTATTATAAAGCGTACTTGTAAACATGTATAGACATGTATAGACACATATATTTATAATAATGAAAACATTAATGAGACTTTAGGTGGTCTTAGCTGGTACATTAGAAGAAACAGCAAATAAAATATATGGCTTTTCAATTTCAAAGGATATAAAAAACAGAAGCTCAGATAGTGTGAGGGACACAGTTTCACAGAATTTTTCAGATACCTGTCTTTTACCATTATGTTAGAGCCCAGCTATTAAAAGAGTCTGATTACTAGTGCTTAATGTTACTTTCTTTCTATTTTTGCTAAAAGAGATACATAGCACCTCATTCCTTTTTTCTCAGTTATGCACACCTCTCCCTGCCCCCCGGGTTTCTAATGAGACAGTACAGCAACCCACACAGCTTTCAGAAATATTTGTTTCTTGAAGGCATCAGTTTGGGTGTAGCAGTTCTACTGCCAGCAAGCCCCAAACCTCTTTGCTAGAGCTTGGCCTCGATGTTGTTCCCTAACAAGAATTATGGTGAATACCATGATCATCTGGGGTTTGCACTTTCCCTGGTGTATTTTCTGTGATTACTGTCATCCCAGAGAAGAGTTTTGTCAACAGATAAATGTTCTCCTATCGTGAATAAGACAATAGGCAGATGGAGAGCAGTTTGGCTTTTACCACTGCTCCTCAGTGCCCCAGAGCAGCACAAACACAGGATGCACTCCCACTCTCAGCTGGTGGGCACCAGCCCCTTCCAGCTCCTGGCTTGTAAATTCACAGCAGGGATAAGCGTAAACAAGGGCAGTCAAATGGTGGGAGGGAAGAAAGTTGGAGAAAAAGACTGAGAGAGAGAGAGAAGCCAGCAGCAGTAGATAAAACTGAGCAGAGCAAACAATTGTAAAGCTAGAACTGGTATGAAGCTTCAAAGTTGCAGAAGTGCCAGTAAGCAGCGCTGGTGAAGAGGGGATCTAGGAAGCAAAGCTGAGAATAGAACTCATGCATTTGAGAAGCTACTGGTCTTTCTCAGAAATAACAACCTTTTATCAGATTTTTACCACTTTCAATTGACTCATAGCCAGAACTGCAATTAAGCTTCAATATATTTTATAAAAAATAGTACTTAGTTTACTTTCACATAAGTGAAGAGATACAATTGCACAATGGTGGTTACAATGGTAGAAATACATACTGTTGATAAAATGTTTGCAAGAGATTTAAAAACATACTGTACAGCACCACATCTGAAATTGGACGATGGCAAAATGAATCATATGCCTTATCTAAGAAAATTCAATTCCTACTAAATCTTTCTTTCGGAATAAATAAAAAAATACAATGTGCAATATGTGTGTGACATTACTGAAATGTTTCCTGAAGTTAAGCAAAATATTAAAACAAAAAATGAGGTAAAAAAAGACATTCATGCATTTAAGCCACCATTAGTCTCTGACTCTAAAATAAGGCAGATCATAATCTTTTAAAAACTGTCTTTAGCCATTTAAATCCTCTTTAGTGCTTTTCAAGACAAGGTCTTGACAGACCTTGCAGAATCATGAGTTAAGATGCTTTTTATTTCTGACAAGTCATTTTTGACAGGTTCAGCCATATTTGAGATGCATTACATAGTAGAAAATGTTGCTTTTGTTTAATGAAGAAAGAAATGTAAATTAAAAGGAACTGAGAGAGATGGATGCTTTTAGAGTAAATCACAAATGAGACTGCTTTGAGGGAGGGAGGTAAGGGAAATAAAATTATGTGTCATCCTCAGTTTTAATGATGTGGAAAAGGGTGACGTTAAACAGGACTTGATGTCCATTATTCCAGGCATAGAGAGCTCTATCTCTTGCATTGTAGTCAAGCATGGATATATGAAAATACTGATTATGGAAAGGAATGTCTGTGTACTCATAAGTGGAGGTTTTTGTGGAGTAGGAATAGTAGACCTTGGCTCCTGTTAAGTGCGAGTTAGTGACATACAAGGTGCCACAGATCATGAAGGATTCTCCAGCACTTCTCTTTGGGTAGCCCGTGCTCCAGCTCTTCAGCACCTCCAGCGTATCCTGGTTCAGCTGGCTGATGACAATGTTGCCTGCATTCTGGTTGGTGGCATACACAGCCCACAGCCCAATTTCATCTGCCATCAGGTCGATATCGGAGAAGCCACCCCAGGTGTAAGGGTAGACATTGTGGAAGCCAGCGTACTCCAGGCTACGCTGCGCCAGCACCCGCCCCGTGTCGAAGCTGTACTTGATGATGATGTTGCTCTGGTACTTGTTGAAATAGAGGGAGCCATTGTAGACAACGTGGTTGGTTCCTGCCCATTTGAATGGAAGGTTGTATGTCCTTGATTCGGCCCCACTGACGAAGTCTGCGATTGATTTGTACTCACGGACGATTTTATTGTTGGTGTAACTATCCATGTACCAGACCTGGAAAGGAAACAAAGTTTGGGAGTGACCATCTTGAACACGGTGTGTGGTACGTGATCATGATGTGGCATGAGGGAGTGTCATGGTTTGGTGTCAATGTTTTTTCCTCTTGTGGAGAGGTCTCCACAGCATTAACAAGAGGGACTTCTCTCCCTAAGTGAACTGAAGAAAGACTATTTTAGAGGTGGTAAACTGACTGGAAATTTTAGGTTTTGTTTCTTTACATTGTCAGTGGGAAAGAAAAGGTTGTGGGGTGAGGAGAAGTGTTCTAAAGGGTTTGTTTTGATTCCTACTACTTTTTTTTGACTTTTAGTTACTGTTAATAAAATTTTCTTTATACCCTTTTAAAGTTTTGAGCCTGCTTTGCCTTTCTCCTAATCCTGTCTCACAGCAGGAAGTGAGTGCACTGGTGATTGGCCAGCACCGAAACCTGCCACACTCTTTGGTGCATTGGCTGGGAAATCTTAAAATTGGGGAAATCTTAAATTGGCAAACCAAAACCACTACACAAAGAACTTGCAGAAAAAGAAGGAAAACAAATTTTAGCTGTGCAGCAGGCTATGAAAGTGCAATATTGCCCACATTCCTGTTACAAAAACAGGAGGAACTCTTGAATTTCTGAATCAAACTTACCTGTACAGGTAAACTCTCAACACAACTGTTACTAACTAAAGTGTCTGCATTTTCAGAGAAATTTAATTCTGGGTTATTCAGCTTTTCGGCTTCTGCTATACTGTGCTTGCTTAAAGGTATTTATAGAGACTGATAAGCTGAGAGAGAGATGGGAAATGGCATGTGAGATAAACTTGAATTTATACTTAGGAGTAAATGTAGTTAATTTTTTTTCAGCTGATTCTCTATTCAAGGAAAAATAGTCTTGTCTTAGTAAAGGAAACAAAAACAATAGCAATGAAACCAGTCAAGTTTCAAAGCCATTTTCCCCCCTTAAAACAGAATAGTTTAAAGAACTTCTTTTTAATGTTCTTTATGCAACTTCCATTCCCCCATTTTTTCCTTCATGCAATTTGCCTTTTCTCCTTTTAGTTTCTCAGAGTTTGTTGCTCTCCTAAAGGTAATTGAGATTTCTGGAGTCAGTAGCACACATGCACTGGACACAGTGGGCAGGGGAGAGCTGCACATAAATCTTTATTTATTGTAATTTTTCTGTTGCCTTTTCTGTTGCCTTTGGTTTTTTCTCTGTATTCAAAAAATTAATATTGTGGGTTTCATACAAATGAAACCTAGTGTTTTGACTTCCAAAAATCTTTGATGGAGAGAGCATCTTCTCAAAACTGTAGCCAAATTGAGATCCTATTGGAGATTCAAATAACAAAATAATAACATAACTTGGATATGATGGAGCAAATGATCTGACTAGAGCCTATATGGGGCCTGATCCTGCCAATTTTAACTGTGCTGCATTATGGGTCCCATTCTTGGGTAAAAATATTGATGTTTTAGATTACTTTGGTTCTTAAAAGACCTAAGCACAATTAAATATGTTAGGAAATAAAAAAAATTGGGTTGTCAGTTCTGATAGGTGTTTGTCAAACCCTGAAAAAGTTGAAGTAAATGGCACAAAAGTGCTTAGATAACTTTTGTCTTTGGATTTGTTTTCCAAAAATACTGTTGCTTTTTCTCTGGAGACGCTTGGGTGTGAAAATGACTGAAGTAGAAAAACATGCTTGGGAATGTAACTTCCTAGGGGAAAATGTCTTTTAAAATATTAAAATAAAGCAAGTAAGACTCCAGGACACAAAGACAGTGCCTTAACATACTCGGTTATTTTTCTCTGATGCCAATGGATCCGTCATCCAGGCTCCAAATCTGGTTCCAGATATCTTCACTGTAATGGGGCCTGTAATTTTCATCAATTTGCCACATGCTGAAATAATAATAAAAAAAAATGCATTAATGCACAATTCTCCTTGATGTCAGTTAGAGCACAAGACCAAATGCTCCAAACTACCTAGTGGCTCCAGGGGATTCAGGCTTATGTTGAAGATTGATGGTCACCTTCACAGGAAGAGCTTTTCCATATTGAAGAGTAACAAAAATATGCAAAAATATACACATAAAATTTTATTGGTGTATATTTTTGTATTTGCATCTTTTGAAGCACAGTTATGGTCTTTGAGCTTAAGCTAAAATACAACTGGTAAAATATCTTCTGAGCTGAAGTGAAGAACATTTAGTAATAAATGAAATGAAGACATAATGCCCCCCTGCCCTTCTGCCCTCAGAAAGTTCAGCACAAAGCTGGGATTGATGGATGTTTCAGTTTTCCATTGGCCAGGGTAACAAGGTGGTTAAGGGCAGGCACAAAAATGAGCTTGTACACACAAGTGCTGTACTCTAAGCTTGTGCCTGACTGCCCCCTGCTTACACACATGGCTCTTTCTGTACTGGAGGCTGCCTGAAGAAAGGGAGTATGAGAATCATTTAGCAAGCTTGGCTGTATTGGTTGGCTTCTAATCTATTTGGCTGTCTGGGAGGAAATAATGAGAGTCGATACCATCTTGGATGCTGACCTTCCTAATAACTCAAAAAATCTATATTTTAGGAGACATTAATAAGATATCTATTAGTAACAAGCTCCTGGTGGAATTCATGTGTTTACCAAGATTTAATATCACACAGTGGTGGGCACATAATTAGGTTGAATAGCATGTTTTTAAAGAAAAATGTAAAAAGAAGTGAAACAATTTTTTAAATTTAGAAGTAAGTGCTTCTCTGTGCTACATGATTGTGCTATACTGATAACTGTATCTATCTAGGAAGTGTGGAAAACAAATGGTATCTGGTGTTGAGAGTGAATTTATGCTGCTCAGAAGAGAGGGTCACATCAAGCCTGAATTTTATACTCTGTAACTGGAAAGGAATGTATCATGCCAGCCTATTTGGGTCACTTAGAATGGGATTAATGCTGTGGTGAAAACTCAGAGGCTCCTTGGGTAGTTTTTGTTCACAGCCAGGGAAGCTGGCTGTGTCAGAAATGAAGATAACTGAATGCATGCTGAGACCTCAATGAGCAGGGTAGGCTGTGTCTATTTTCTGGGTCAATTAAGAGACATTATTAAGAGACATATCTCAATCTATTTAGGTTGCAGTATTTTAAAGATATTTTTGGAATTTTCCCATTTTAAAGAATCTTATATGTTTTTTAATACTTGGTTATGATAGGACATAATTTTTTATTCTGGATTTTTTTTGTATGTAGGCTGGCACTGTGTGCTGAGGGCTTTTTTCTACAACATGAACCAGTATTAGCTTGAAAGGTAGAGGACTAGAACCTATCAAGGTGAAGGCTTTTATTTTTATGTGGCCTGTTGTTAAATAGTCTAGAAATGGGCATGAGAAAACCCTTCTGAAGGTTTGAGTTTGAATTTAAAATACTTAATTTGGAATAAGTTATCAGAAAACTAATAAACAGAAAGAAATCAGAATAACAATTACTCCTTAACTTGTAGTTTCTAGGATAATTCAAAAACATGAATGCATGAGTTATAAGGTATGGTAATTCTAGTTGGTGCCTTTACAACACGGTATTGCAATTAGTGGGGAAGCATAAAAAGAATTTGGAATCTGAAGCACTGTTTTTTTTTATGTAAAAAAGAAATCCAGGAAGCTAAAAGTGAACTCATAATGAGTTGTGAAATTTTGCTTGAATGGGCAAAACCAATGGAAGAGCCCCTGACAGAGATGTGAGGGCTCCCTGAGGCAGGGCAGGTGCATGAACACTTCAGGTGGGCTGGGCAGTGCCAGGGCATGGTGGCAGCAGCTTGGGCACAGAGCAAGCTCGAGGTCCCGGAGCTGCAGCGGGACAGGGGTAAAAGCAGGCAGTGTTTGGAGTCCCTGTGGGCTGTGCACACAGCTCTGGGGCTGCTTGAGTGCTGCTCTGTGTGTGAGGAGCTTTTGGAGGTTAGAGAGCAATTCAGAGATTTTTATGCTGAAGTGTTAGCACAGTGGTTCCTCTGTTGTATTGTATTTTTCCTGAATGTATAGCTCACCGATTAAGAGTTAGTTACACATTGTTAATAATTAATCTACTTCTTCAGCCTTCACTAAGTTTAAACTATATGAACTGAGCTGTGTACCCCTGTCACGGGAGTTAGGTGCTTTTAGAGAATAACCTTTCAAAATGTATTGAGATGCTGTTCAATGTGAAAAGAGATGACGTACTTCAACCGCCAAATGATCAGCAGTTTGAGTCACGGTGTATTTCTGATCAAATTTTCATTCCCAGACAGCATGCAGTGATCAAGAAAGGAAGACTCTAAGGAGAGCTGCTGTATAGCTGGGGGGCAGCTGACTGAAAAAGTGACAAAGCTTCCCTTTTTGGCATAACAGAACAGAGCACTTTGTAAGAAGCGTGAGGATTTTTTTCCCTCCTGCCCTATAGTATGTCCCATTTTTCTTCTCCTTTCTCATTAAACAGAAACCCATAGATCTGCTTTTTTTTTTTTTTTTTTCCCTCTGGCAGAAGGGAACATATGAAAACTTTTGGTTTATAGCAGTTTGATTCCCTGATAGAAGGACCAGATGCTAGTAAAAAGTTATGTCACTTATATGTCCATACTGGCACCTGTGAAGAAGTTCAGTTACTCTAAGAAAAATCTGATACTTACAGGCTTTTTTTTTTTTTTCCTTCCCTAAGAGGTTCAGATGGGGTTACACAGAAGAGCAGTGGGATTTTTAGAAGCCCTCAGTCTTTTCCTTGGCTTTGGAAGAAGCAGCTGCCCTACATTCGCAAGTCCCAGCCATAACTGATTGTAGTCGTTGGAAAATCCCAAACATAGAATCTTTTTAGATCCTAAAGTGAGCTGCACAAAATACATCATATGCACAATCCAGGTATTTCCTGTTACATTCCTGTAACAATTCTGTGCAGTGGACTCTTGGAAGTCTGTTCATGATTTCCAGTATTTATTTATTTTAAGGAAGAAGTTGAACATGAAGTGACCATTAGAAGAGAAAATAGATGTACTTTTGTACAGCCTGTAGACTGTGAAAGTAAATGAGGCAGAATGTGTCTGGAAAGCCCCAGAGTGAGCAAGTACCAGGAGGAGGCTGTGATAGTGCAGCTGGACAGGAGCTGCTTTGGAGTAGCTAGAAATGGGGAGATAGTCCCATTCTTTGTGATGTGACTGAATATTGGTAACTGCTCTACAGAGCAACTGAGTGTATCATTTGTGGAAGGACTGGCAAGGGAAATAAAACCACAACATTCTCTTGACGTGTTTATAAGCATCATTATTATGGTTTTTCTTTTTTGGTAGGTAATAAATAAGGGAAAATGAAGTGAGGTTTTTTTGGCACTTGCAAAAATGCACTTTAAGTGTTTTACTGTTTGCATTTTTCTGCTTATGGTCAAATTTGTCATAACATACTAAAGTGAGTGAATGAAGAATTAATTCTTAATCAATGTATGTCTATTTTTCTGCATAATATGAATCCAGGAAGCACTATAATATAGTTATTAGAGTTTTCTGAGATGAAGTCCCTGGATTTTTCTGCATAAGTGCCATGACTTGCTGTGTAATCTTTGGAAAATTCATTTATACTTTTGGGCTGCTTGTTCCTTCATCTACAAAATAGGGATAAGAATCCATATCTCTATTGTCCAGTTTTATACTAAATGATATTTGTAAAGTTCTTCAAATCCCACAGGGAAGGATGCTTTGGAAGTAGAAGTACCACTGCAATCAATAGTCTCATGCCTGCACTAATAGCTTCTCTGCCACTGATGTAACAGAATGTCTTTGGATACATAGATTATTCTACTTTTGAATTTCTAACAAGAAATGTTACTGTAAAATATTGTTCAGAGTCTACCTTATAGTCAGATGCAGCTAGACATTAATCCAATATATATCTACTCTAATTATATGTCAGAGATTTGGCTTCTATGAATGCTACCTATGCAAGTTTTACTCCAACTTCATAAGCATGTCATGACAAGAATAGGAGGGTCCCAATGCAGGGTGCAACCTGCATTCTCTTATAAATACCCATGACTTACAGGACTATCAGCAAAGGATCCATACATGCCTAATTACATGCCAATTTGGGGTGTGTGTAATCACATGGACTCTATTCCTACTGTGTTTAGCTATATGCACCCTTTAAAAGTTTTGTCAACTAATTTCCCAGCAGCTTCATCTTGGATTTCCTTCAAAGAGAAGGAGCAAAATTCAGTCATCACAACTGTTGTGGTAAACATTAAACCTCAGAGAGAGTAAGATAATGCTTAGTGTACTGTAATGAGTGTTGAAAGTGTTGCCAGTGCAGATGGAAGAACCCTTTTAAGTGGCCAGAACAATATAAATAATGCATTATACTGCTGAAAAACACCTGCTAGGGAGAAGAATAGAGAGTTGCTATTGCATACACTGATTAGGAAATTTTGTTGTGAAATGCAACAAAATCTGTGAAGATTCAAGTTAGATCCTGTGGCACACTGGAGCCATTGGCTTCTGGCTGTCAGGCTGGCATGGACAGGCACAGCTGGGTCATCTCCAGCATGGCCAATGTGGCCACAAAGCAGGTGTTGGCATGAAAGCTGCTTTCCCCTCATGCTCTCTGATCTGAGCATGCAGCCCCAGCTCTCAGCAGTTACAGGAAGCCAAACTGAGGCTGTTTTTACTTCAAAAGGCACACAGGAATAGGCCAGAAAAAAAGCCAGTCCATTAGTAGGGGACCATAAAAGTCACCATTAAGCATCTAAGACCAGGGAATAATACCAATAAGGATGAATGAATCTGTGTTACATCTTGAGAAGGTCCACTCCCTTTTGTTAATGGGTATGCTTAATAATTTATTTTATACAAAAACTTTCTCTCTACTGCTAATGTACATAATTTTAATTTTTTTTTTTTTTTTTTTTTTTTTTTTTTTTTTTTTTTTTTCATTAGGTACATCAAGAGATTAGAATGTGTTGCAGGAATTCAGGATAGATAGGATGTCAATACACCTAGTAATTCTGTTGTGCAAAATAGTCATTGCCTCACTAACTGTTGTTACAAGATGCTGTAAAAGCAAAGAAAAACAAGATGCTTGTTAAACTGATGATTTTTGGTATCTAATAACTTACTGGAACACTCACTGTGAGAAAATACTGTGTATTCACAGGAATTTTCTTGTTTGCTGCAGTATTGCAACACAGCTGTTTTCTCCGACTGCCTTCTGTCAAGGCAGTAATGTGCTATTTTGTGCATGTACTAAGGGGAAAATAGGATCATAAGAAATTTCTGTTTGAAGAAGTCTTTCATGTATTTTAGCACATCACCACTGTGCTATTTCCAGAATAAAATAAAGAAATAAATTATTTAAGAGGGTAACTTAACCTAGATTTTTCTCATTCTACTGCATCACAAAAATAAGGGGGCTCTGCTTATCCAGTTAAGAAGATATTTAATGTCCTGGGTAGCATTTCAAAGTAAACATCCCACACTTGATAACTGAGACACTGATCACAGTGTGTCAGGCCTAAACTTTGGAATTCCAAGTTTATTCATGTTTAATGTTAAATTGTGAAGTGTTTATTTTTCATAAAGGGGCTGGATTGTTTGCTGTAGTTATCTAGGTTGCAATAGTGATCCATTCAGAAATCTCCAAATGCAGGGATAGACTGGGAAGAGGGAAGACTGCATTGTGTTTGTAAAGCAGGTTACCTATCCCTGATGGAAGTTGAGGCTGCCACTTGATATTGATCCTTCAGGCCCTTAGTTTTAGTAGCTGATACTGAGCTAGTGCTGGTTTTCAAAAATGCTCAACGTTTGACTTCTAAAGGCAGCATGGGAGCAGCCAAGGTGGAGGTGGCCTGAGGTAAACCTGATGCAGCAGTAGCAATGGATTGCTGCTCTGCATCCTGCAGAAATTGTGCTTTGGTCTCTTTAAGTTAGATGTGAAGTTTGGTTAGATTGTAATGTGCACTGGAGAATGGGAGATCTCCTTAACACTACTATTACAGGCTAAAGACATTACAGTCAGAGTGGCCTCTCAGGTGACACAGCGAGATGCCAGGGTTATGATGTGGACATCTCAAAACTGATTCCATTCTACTTTTCACTATTTTTTTTTTTTCACACTGACAGCCCTAAGATTACTCTAGTAGCAGTGTCTGTCTGAGATTTTTTGAAAGAATATTTGTAACTCTACAAGCTGTTTAAACCTCAGATTTTGAATTTGCTGTTATAATTTTTCATCTAATTCCTTCTGTATAGAGTAAGGCATTATATTATGTCATGTACTTAGAATGATATAACTGACTTTAGGTTGAGTTACTCTTGTCTTTTATTAGGGTAGCACAGATCAGAATATAATGCAGTCTTTCATCAAAGAAACAAACAAACCCCCCCTCCCCCCAAACCTTAATCTTTCTAAAGAGAGACAACTAAAAATGCACAGCCAAGGGACCAAATTTGCCATGAGCTTGTTAACTTACTGAGCTTTTTCATGCAGTCACGAAGCCTGGTTTCTAAATTGACTACACGCTGGTGTAGCTCCTCATAGTCATAAGCACCAATTTCTTCCTGAATCCCAGTGAGCACAGTAGACAGATTCCGAATTTCCTCCTTGAACTGTGTGATCAACTTGGCATCAGTTTTGTATTGCTCCAGAACTGGGATCAGTGGCAGGAGCTCATCCATCTTTTCTTTCAACTCCTGTTAAAGGCAATCATATGTGCATTAGAGATTTTTGAAGTTCAATCCCCTAATTTTCTTTAATGTAATACTTATGCCTGATTATTAAAACAACTTGAAAATTATTATTTATTTTAGTTACAGATCTATTATTAGTCTACTGTGAAAGTCTCAGAACCTCAGAATTAATGATAGTATGCAGTATTTTAAATCCATGAAAGAAGTCTTTCTATTGAAAGTAAAGAGCTGTCTTCAAATGGTCTGAACCAAACCCACTGACTTTCCATCTAGAGGATATAAACCACCCCTAAGTGTATCTTTCATCAGAAGATGAATAGGCCTGAACTCACAGTAGTGTTCAAGATCATACCTGGTTTACAGAGCTGTCATGTAGTTGGTGAGATGGTAAGCTCTATTTCTTTCCCTAGAAGTACTAAATTCATTGTTTTTCTCAATGTCTGTTGAAAAGTGTTTATTCCTGTTCCAGCCACAATGATAGATAACTTTTTGTTCTGAAGTAAAAATCCATGGTTCTTACCTGTGATTTGTACTTGCCAACCAGCTACATCACTAAATGCTTTTGAACTTGCTCAGTTGACATCTCTTCTGGAATATCTCCAATGGTTTTTTTGCCATATGCAGTTGTTGTTGCATTGCCAATCCTATTCTTAAACATTGACTGAAGAAAATAAGGCTCCATCTTGAAATCTCAGACTGCCCTTTTCTCTGAATTTTTTTGAGACTCATACTTTGAGAATTTGTCTTAATCTGTAGCATATATTAGTTGCCCATCTTTCATTTCTTAATTGTTCTTTTAAAAACACTAACAATAGGGGGTTTACTAAATTTAAACCAATTGTTTGAAGTTGTTTTTTGTTACTATTCTGTAGAAAACCTCAAAGAATCCTTGTAGTCAAAAGATTTTGCTTTACTGAAGTGTAGCAGATATGTAATTATATATGGATTTCAGAGTATTACTTCTGTTGATTCTGTTCTCAAGGGGTCTCCAAATTACATAATGGCAGCAGTTACCAAAATGGGCACAAAGAAATGAAGTCCCTTTGTTTACAGTTAAAACTATTTTTCTTTGTCTCTTTTTATTAAAATCTTAACCAAAACCTATTTTATGCCTGTTAAAATGAATAGTAATTTTTTCCTTGATGATAAGGGAAGTAGGCTTTGTGACAGAGAAAGAATAGCTCCAGAAATCATAGTTTTTGTTACTTTATTTTGAAATTATGAACTTAGGCTTCAGTTCTGTGAGACAGTGAATGGCCAAAAACCACAGGTAAGCCATAATGGGAAAAAATGCAAAGCTTGTAAAAACTCAGGAAGATAAAATCTGTTTGAATAAGTGAAGGTAATATATTCCTGGTAGGATTTATCCCAGATGATATATCATATTTGAGCAAACTTGCTGTAACTTTTTGTGGCAATCAGGTACCTCCTGCCTGGCATAAAGTGAAGTGCAGACTGAGTATATGCTCAAGTGTGATCTGGCCCAAATTTGTATTCCTTGGTTGTGGTCAGCATGAAAACACAGATTTAGAATATGCACTTCAGTAAATAATATGAAGTTGATTCTAGTATTTTCATGATTAAAAAAATTGGCTTCTGCTGACACTCCAGAGCTTGTTGCTGCAATGAGTGGTACAAGAACTAGTTTCTGTTGCAGCACAGATAGTTGGTAGATGTGTTCTGGCACTTTGTGGCAGTTGATATGAAAGGTTATGTTATATCCAACATGATTTCTTTGTCTCAAGAAAGATAAAGCACTGGAATTTGAGTAGACTAAATTTCAGAACAACATATTGTATTATTTTGACTTTTAAAATGATTTTGTAACTGAATTGGCTAGAACTCTGTTTTGTACTCCTGACAAACTGTGAAACTGAAGGTAAATGACTGGCCAATAGAAATATTGAATATTTAAAAGGTTAGAGCACTGGAGTATTCTTCTACCTCTGATACTGTGTGTCAGACATTCAAATTTTGGTATTTTATTCCCAATGAAAACTAAAATGAGAAAAAAGCTATATAATGGAATTATGCAAATGAGTTGTTATTGTAACAATAAGGGATAAAAGGGAAAAAAAGGTGAAGATATTTTCTGTTAACTAAAAACCTGAGAGAATGTGCTCAAACAGCTCTAAACTAAGAACAATGATATAATTTATAAAGCTTGGTAGTCAGATCATTAGTGTACTTAACTCCTGATGTTATTAAGACCCACTCGATATTCAGTAGCTCTGAAAAAACCCTTAGACCTCTTGGCTATGTAATTATTTAGATGTCTAACTCTAGCACCAATTGGAAAATTAGGTTCATTTTATGTGAACTTTCAGAAACACTTCAAAAATTATGTATTTGCTTAATATAATGTAATCCTCAGAATGTATTTTCTAGCACCTATTTTGTGGTCTCAGTCTTCAAAGATCAATTTATCAGACTATACTTAAAGAATTTAAATATGCTCTTGAAATATTTTTCTGCTGAAGAGTACTTCAGGTAGCTTTTTCAGAATACACAATATTACTTGTACTATCTGCAATCCTTCTTCCTCACAAAAAGGATTGGCTTGTGGTTTTTGTTGTCATTAAAATTCAGCGGAAGTCTTGTTTTTAATCACACAAATGTGACTGGGAGTGATTGCCCTCCTCCCCATCCCAAATTCAAAACAGCAGAACTTTAGACACGAAATTAGATCTTAATTGTACTGGATAAAAATTACAATAAGCTGATTTATTATAGCCTTTCTTCCCTTCAACTGCAGTAAATGTCATGCAACACTATAAGCACAGAACTCTACTTGTTTGCTATTAATTCCACTGGCTCTCCCCCTTTAGCATTGGAGCTTGAAAGAATGTAAATTTCTCAGTATGACATGCACATTGATACAGAAAGAACAGGAATCTGTTTATAGTGACATTTCTCTAATGACTTAATAATTAATAATTCCTCCCTATTACAATTAAATTGAACAAAGCAAAAGACTATCATCATAAAGGAAGATTTATTATGCTTTTCTTTTAAATGGCACCTTTGTAGGAGCATTTTGAGCTGAGACCTTAGCAGTCCATGCATTTCTGCTTAGTACATTGTTTCCAGCAGGCTTGAAAGTTACTGTAAAAATTGGACCTACTTGGAAGTGCTTTGTCATCAATGTCTTCCGATCATCCTCAATCTGCCGAAACTTGGCCTTCAGCCCTTTCATTTGCGTTTCCATTTTTAAAACATACTGGAAATCCCTCTGAGTCCGTAGATTTAAAACTTCAATAGATTGGGACATATTCTGAACCTGTTAAAGAAGAACACTCTCTAAATGCGCTTTTTGTTGCTTTGCTTTTTTCCCTGGTTAAATGTCAGGCAATGAAATGCATTTCTGTCAGTTAGCTGTCATTTCTACCACACTGCAGTTCTGCATTCCACAACTACATGATGGTACAAAGAGTGGGGAACAGGGCCAGGCCTTGAAGCCAAAAATTATTTGGACTACTTAGAGGTCAAGAGAGAGATAAATCCTTTAAGCATCATTTTCACTGGGGTCAGGAAAGGCTGTCAGGCAATAGAGTCTACTTTGAGACCTGTAGTAGATGAGACTGTGGTTCAGAAGGTGCTCATATAGCATATATTTCCTTCCAGGCACTTTGGGAGGGACAGGACTGAAATTTGGAGATTTTTGTCAGTATGAGGAGCATGACTTTCCTTGTTAGTAGGCATTTATAGAATCATTCAATATAAGGCATTCATAAGACTACCCAGAGATAAGCTGGGCTGTGTTAATCACTACAGAGGTATTTCCCCATAATTCCATAAGTAAATGTAAAATTAGAAATTTTAACCAATTGTCTCAGTGGTAAAAAAACACTTTTTTTTTTTTTTTTTTTTTTTTTTTTTTTTTTTTTTTTTTTTTTTTTTTTTTTTTCAGATGAAAAGTAGTGAATGTTTAGGTACCTTTTGTAGAGCAAGTAACTTTGTAGCTAGAGTGAGGACTTTTACCACAGGGATGCAACAGTAACTGTCATCCACAGTAAATTAGAGATACTTTTAAAAGTTTCTGTTATGAAAGCAATGCTTTTGCCAGCCATAAAAATGGCACATTTTCCATAAGTGTAGTTATTCTATTTCAGCAAGTGTTTTGTTTTCTTAAAACATGAGAAAACTAGACTGTTGTAAATGTATTAGGCACCTTATTGAAGTTTTGGTTCAAACAAAATATCCTGTACCTTCCTAAGGAAAGACAAACCCAGCAGTACTCCTGTGGTTTGCAAGAATATGCAGTATTTCAAGGGATATTCATGTTTGGAGCTAACTCATTATGAATCTCATTATGATTATGAGAATATATGGATTTAGAAATAGTACACATTACTTATTATATGGTTGCCACTAATAGTTCTGAGAAAGGATTTTAAATGAAAAATGCTGAGGATTTTTTTTTTTTTTTTTTTTGCTATCTAATTGTTGAAAGCAGGCAAATAAAGTCCTTTGGGTGCTGGAAGAACTTTGAGAATTTCCATTTGGCAGAAGACATTCACACAGAGGCTCTAATTAAAGGACTGTATGGACTCAGGAAGTGGTAATACAACATTACATATCCACAATTGCCACAGCCCTAATCATAAGAAAATAGCTTTGAGAGGCTGATGATTTAGGTTCATTTCTGTGGCAGCTCAGAAACTATGTCATGATCTTATCACACTCCTCCAGTCCCCACCTCAAAATAAAGGGTTTTTTTAATATTTGGGGAATATGCTAGAGCAAAGACTGGAGTGTTCCTTTCTTAAGTAAACAGTGTTCCTTTCTTAAGTAAGCAGGAGGGGAGGCAGCTCCTTTTCTCTCTGCTGGTCCATCAATGTCCTCTCCATGCATCTCATGTTATAGGCTCTGTCAACTTGAAACTTTGTCCCTTTTGAAGTTCATAGAAGCCCAGACAGCAAAAATCTATGGGGATCTGGCACTATATTAACACTGGAATGATTTTTCTATAGCTAGAAAAATACTAAAAATTGTGCGATAAAAATGTATTTTCAAGTCTACATTTTGTGTTGATTTTTGCTGCTGTTCAAGCACTCTCTCAGGCCTCAGGTTCTGTACCACTGGCTGTGATACAGTAGCTATAACCTTGCTTACTTATACAGGGAATGCAGAATGCTTGTATTTTCATAGTTGCAGCATTTTTCTGTTGATGCAAAACAAGACTTCATTGGTTTCACCATATATGCAATAGTGGATAATACTGGAATTAAGAATTGGGCTGTTGGGGAAAGTTTACACCATCAGAAAATGA
Organism: Urocynchramus pylzowi; assembly: GCA_013397555.1. Classification (NCBI taxonomy): domain Eukaryota; kingdom Metazoa; phylum Chordata; class Aves; order Passeriformes; family Fringillidae; genus Urocynchramus; species Urocynchramus pylzowi. Next base: position 2,087,353 of record VZRH01004833.1, read on the forward strand.
ATAAATAAACTTGAGAAAAAGAAACAATGAAAAAATTAGAACTGTTTATGCTCTGCACAGTTTGCTTTCAAGATGCTGTGGTGTCTGTCGCATTATTTTTTGATAAGTGATGAGAAATGACCTTCAGCAGTCTCATAAGATCGAAGCAGAAGCTGTAGTTCAAATCCCTGAGCTCGTTTGGGGTGGGATTTGTAACCGATTTTACACAGAAAAATCTGTCCTGTTGCATGTAAGAAGGAATTTGGGAGGAGTGACTTAGAGAGAAGATGCAACTTGGGTTGGGAAAGGTGTGATGTAAGGAAAACAGATAAATAACAATGAGAGATGAGAACGCAGGTAGAGGATATACCCTGAATAACAATTTTTATCAGGTAACTCATCATTAGTTCATTATGTATTAACTGAGAAGGAAAGCAGTAGATTTCCATGGGAAATTTAATGACCAAGAGGAGGAATTTTTTGGGAAGACTTACCTTCTCTAGTAGTTGTCTGAGTTGTCTGCTTTTGGCATCTCTTGAACATAGGTTTTGTTCAGGTGCAACAACAGTGCAAATGCAACGGCCATCAGGATCCTGGGCTGAACTATAAACTTGCCACCCTTCCTTGGGGCTAATCTGAGTCTGTAACAACAAAATAATAACAATCAAAGGAACTGAACTGATTTTTTTATTGCTTGAAAAAACACTGCAGCAGAATATTTTTATTTTTGCAGTACACATCTGCAATGAGGTTCCTATTAGCCAACAATTATTACTCTTCACTAATTAGTTTGGTAGTTTCCCAGTTTTGCCATATTTCACACCTTTGCAATAGTTCTCTAGAGGAGTTTAGCACACACGATTTCCAGGGTGGATGAGAATGGTATTCTGCTTGTGATTCAGCACAAATCAGGTGATTTAATTCTTTGCAAAGGGCCATTACAGTTTTTCATCAGCAGAGAACAAACATGCCTTTTCAGCCTGGATGACTTTTACTTTAGACTAATGGGAACAACAAAGACAGGAAAGAACAAACATATGAGCCTGGGGAGAGCGCAGTGTGTGACTCACGGGTGGGAATTGGCTCAGCAGCAGTTTGGATGTGGGGGACAGGTTTGCTCTTGAAGCTGCATTTCACAGGAACTGTTCTCCCCGGGCTTCCACTGCACTTAGCCAAGGGAACAGGGACTTGCTCAGGGTGGGATGGAAAAATGTCTGGTTAGGCCAGGGGAATGGGGCTCATGGCAAGCAAGCCACAGGGTGATTAAGACACTGCATGTCCTTCACTGGGACAGCAGAAAACTGGAAATTCCTAACCTGTACTTTTTTACAGCAACCATGAGTGAGAAAGAAAGGCAAAAAAAAAAAAAATCACATTTGTTTGCAGAACAGGGTAACACTGAACTGCATTTAATGTTTGTGTGGGATTCGGTATCTCTTTAATGGGATGTACAGAAATAGTGTAGGAATGACAGAAAACAATATAATGAGAACAATGGAAGCATTCAGGTGATGGAACTTAATAGATACAAGAAACAGGTTTTGAACTTTATTTTTAAACTGTAATTTAAAGTTAATATTGTGCTTTATTTTTTCCTAATATTGTACTGAGTGATGAATTTCATGTTTCAAATGCTAATGGATATCATTGAAATAATTTTGGTCTGGACACAGTTGGAATCAGTTGCTATTTATATTATAAAATTGTACTCAGTGCCAGCAAAGAAAGTGATTATTTAAACTGGGAAACTTTGATATTGATGCTTTCCTGGCAGCTTAGTGCAGGAGTTTGCAGAGTTCCTCATCTCTGAAGAGGTGCCAGTATCTCTGTGGACTGAGGTAAGAAAAGAGCACAGGCTTTTCACAAACAGTGACTCCTCTGAAGAAGTAATTGAAGATGGCAGTGACCTTCTACTGCAGAGTTAATAGAAAAATCATAATTGTGTTATTGGCATGTTTTGCAAGGAAAAACAAAGTGCTATAATGTAGATGACTTGAAGAGATGAGGGAGCTTGGCCTGATGAACTTTGAGAAGAGATGACTGAGAGAGGACCTCATCAGTGTCCACCTGCAGGGAGGTGTCAGAGGATGGACTGGGCTCTGCTTGGTGGTGCTGAGCAGCAGGACAAGAGGCAATGGGCAGGAACTGATGCACAGGGAGTTCCACATGGACATGAGGAAGAACTTCTTTACTGGAACTGATTGACCAGAGAGGGTGTGGAGTCTCCCTGCCTGGAGACATTCCAGAATCGTCTGACACAACCCTGAGCCAAGTGCTCTAGGATCACTCTGAGCAGGGAGGTGGGACCACAGGACCCACTGTGGTCCCTCCCAACCTTGCCCTTACCTCTCTCCTGTAAAAAGATGATTTTGCCTTAGCTTTTGCTAGAAAGTTACAACCAGTGTTCAGTGCTAAATTATACTGCTTCTATGGCATTCTCTGCACCTTAATTTTTAAAGCAAAGGGAATTTAGCTTAAGACATGGAGAACAATAAAAACAAAATAAAATTACATTTCCAGAGACAATTTAAATTGGTTTCGAGAAGCTACCAAAATTTCAGGCTTTAACAAGTGAAGCCTTCCAAGGCTGTAACTCTTGAAAAGTGTAAGCTATATTTACTCCACTAGTTTCCACGTTTGTGGAACTTATGGCCCAACAGTACGGTCATGCAACAGCAAGGAAACTAAATTTTTTGTGGAAGTTCAGGAACATGTTCAGTAATCCAGAGCTTCTGATTAAAATTCCTTCAGTAATTGATATATGTTCATGAAAAATCATTATATTTGAGCCTTATGCCTGCTACATTTAGACTGGGGGCAACTGTTTTCACTGGATTCAGGTAAGTTTTCTACAGTGGACAATGTATGAGACACCCGGATCATGCAGTCCATAGTAAAGCTGTATAATCCTGTCAGAATTATCAAAGGTACTTATTTATGCCAGAGAGATTGTCTCTCTAGGCTTTATATAAGGAAATAAAAAACACTTTAATGATTAACTTAGCAGGTATTTTTATGGTGTCTAAAATACATCTGATTAAAAAAGGTAACTTCTGTTTGGGAAAATATTTTTCACAGTGGGAGGCTGGTTAACTAAGAGCATGGTATAAGCAACTGCATAGTACCACAGTTTTGGCTACAGTTCTACGAATTTTTCAGTGATTCCCTATATTTGGAATTTTAGGCTTCCTTCATTAATTAGGATGGGTAATATGAGTGATGGCAGAGAAAAACATGCATGTGTGCAAAGGTGCACTTTACTTTCTTTTTCTGTTATTGTTTTAGTTTGACATGTAATCCCTGCTTCAAGCAGAAACTGCTGTGAAGTAAAAGAGTTAAAAGTAATCAAAACCTTACAGAAGCTACTGCATCAACTTTTCAAATGCAGACTTACTGCTGACAGGCCTTAGTAAACAAGAAAGAAAAGAAATAACAAGTGGAAAACAACAATAGTAAATAAAATAGTAAATTTTACTAGTTCTTGAAAATCTGGGGATAACAGAGGAGTCCCCTATAAAGTCCAATATTAACCACTGCCATGGCAGGCTGCTGTATTAAAGACTTAGTTCACTTCTGAAAGATTTATTTTTTCACTTGCACTTTTATATATTCTAATAAAACTGTTACAGCTACCTCTGTTATTAATATAGTGACAGGTCAAAGGAAAGTAGCTTAGGATGTTTGCTTAAAAATAAACAGTATTTTCTGGTTTGTCTTGCAATTTCAACCTTGGTACTGAAACAGAGCTCAAAAGAGGAGGCCCTTTACCTGACCCCACATCCTTGTACAATTCTTCCAGCTGAAGGGAGGAAATTGGGAGGTTTTGTTCTTTTTTTCATTGTACAATATACACAATTTATGAGCTGTGTATGTGCTAGGAGAGAAATTCTGGAGAAGTGCTCATGCTGCAGAGTTCACTGGAGAAGCTGCAAGTGGGGAACTCTGGATGGCAGCCAAAAAGCAGTCAGTGATGACCCTGGTATTACTGAGCACTTGGGGCATCAAGTCTTTCAACCAACATCTACAGTTTTAAGAAAGGTACCAGATTTGTGGTGCTCAGTTTTGTGTAAAAAGAACCCTATATTATTGAAATTCACGTTTTCTTTATTTGGCAGATGTTGCCAAGCTCAGATAATCAAGTTTTTATGATCACTTTCCCAGATCTACTGGCACTTTTCCTACCCTTATCAAAACAGAAAAATATGCATATAGCTCAACTCAATGAGTGAAAAGAGCATTCTTGAAATAATATTTAGAAAGAATTTCTATCAGCAGTGCCCTGTTGTAGCTAAGGGGAGCATGACAAATTTGTGCTACTTGGAATCTGAACATATCAGTACAAACACATATATTTGTGTGTGTATAAATATATATACATATATCAATATATATATATATCTCATAATAACTAATGTGCATCTTGAAGTTATTCCGTGGCAACTTTAAACTTGGATTTAAATGTGATAGGGAACTTCTACTTATAATATACAGCCACAAGAATTAGCAATATATACTGTGATTCAGTGAAATGAAATTGCATTTAAGGAAAATAGAGCTTTTCTTTGTATTCTCATCTAACTGTTTTAAGAGATAACAGAATTTTTCTTACAACATGTTTAATTTTGAAGTAGTAATATTTATAGACTAAATACAGTGATTTTCTGCAGTAGTATTTTTCCTGCATACATATATTCAGTTATTCCATTTTGGTTAGTAAATGCATAATTTTTAGTTACAAAATTCTGAGTTTTGAGAATTGTGAACTGCTGTACAAATAGTTATATCTATATTTTACATAACCTTCTATTATGTAAACATCTGATTGCAGTTACACAAAAAGATACATAGACAAGAGTGTTTTACTAAGCATTTATGAAAATTATGTTCTAAATTAATTTATGAATACCAGGATAGTGCTCCCTCTAAAGTAAAAAGTTACTTGACTTTTTAGACTTCTCACGTGTTCATAGCTATTCACAGCTTTCCTGTAGGTTTTTATTAACTGAGGCTGCTGTATATGAGCATCAATGATACAAAGTGATATTTCTGTCATTTGTATTATTCCCATTATCAGCCTTTCAAAAATTCTGGTATCTAATCTCCTTGTACCAATTTTATTTTCTTTCTAACAGCTATTTATTTGTTTAACTGTATTCCAATAAAGAAAAATAGGAAGGAATCAGACCCTTTGCATATTCTAGTGAATAGTTACTAGGTAACATTATCCAATTTTCAAAAAAGAAAGCTACTGCCAGATATAATATTCTAAACAACACAATGCATTTCTATGGATCAGTAAAGATAGGAAGAGCAGTCTAGACAAATGAAAAGACATTGCTGTACTCTTTTTAGCATTTCATGCTCAAGATGAAGGCACCTCTTCTTACATATTTAAGGATACTATTTTGAAACCTTCCCTTTCATAGGAAGACCACAACATGCTCACCAATGTGCAATTTTATGATGCCCAAAAAGAAGCATGCATTAAGAGATGATTGGAAGATTAGTAGCTAAAAAAAAGATTTACAAAGAGGCAACAAACCAATGCTTTTGCTGGCACTTAAATACTATTTCAGCATTAAGATAGCTTGCAACATATAACAGCTACTTACTAGAGTATCTGAAGTGGTTATTCTGGTGGTGTTTAGTCCTACCAGAGAAGGGAGAGTTTGGGACATCCAGTTAGAGATCATTGCCATGGTACTAAGAACAGCACCAAGCTTCAGCAGTGGAGGGCTCATTGCTGTGGAGCTAATGAGTTTTCATAGTGAGTGATAATCATCCCAGTGCAGGCTGGCAGTGAGAGGCGGGACTGCAGCACACAACATCCACAGCATGAAAGGAGATCAAGCTGCCCAGATTTAATCATCCATTAAAAACATCCATATCCTCATTTGCCCTCTTTCTGCTCTTACTAGCAAATACTTATGACTGTCTTATGCTGACCACTAAATAAACTATCCTTTCTGTGCTAATAGTCATTGCAGTTTCCAGAGGGAGATGGCGTGGGTGAATTATCTCTTTATAGGTGCTAGACAGTCAATTAGCCCTTAATTAGTTCAGTCCAGGCAGAGCAGTGTGTTCCTGTCTGAAATGCAAAAGCCTGAGCACAAATAACCCTCCCACTTCCTATCAGTGCTTTGGCAAAAATATGGTCAAGCCTGTTTGTAAATATGGCTCTGTACTTGTTCATGGAGAAGGGGCAGAGCTGTCAGCCTGCTCATCAGAGCACCAGAAACCTTTCTGGACCTCCTGTGATTTGCTGATCTCTCATAAATTACAAACATCAGAGACTTTATTATTTGCACAGCTTGTTATTAAATCTTTATTGTTCATAAAAGACCATTGGGCCTGTGAAGAGTCACATTTCTCAGTGTTCTTGTTAGTTTACAAGTTTTTGTATCAAGAGTTATTGCATTACTCCCAGGGTTGGCAGACTCACTATGTCTTCATTGGTGCTTGGATGAGAGCAGAAGATAAATTGGGGATTGCACATTTTGAGACTTCTTTTGGCTTTGCTGTTAAATCTACTGCTCCCTAGTGCTGTACAATGAGCTGCAGGTTCTGTAGTAATTTATCTTGCTCATATATTGAGTGTGGGGAGGGGAAAGAAAAGCAGAAAAAACAGTCTAGAAATCATTGTGCCATAGGGGAATTTTTACTTTTTAAGAATTATTTGTAAAAGAAGTGCTGAGTGAGGACTTCTAATGGAGTTATTTAAGAGAAAACTTGCATAAAGTTTGCTGAGAGACAGGCTACTGCATTTTCCCCAGGGCAGTTATGGACTTAGTTTCTGAATTTGCTTCAGAAAAGCAAATTACTTTTTCTTAAGGACTTCTGGCAGTGCTGTGAAGGAACCCTGTGTGCAATGAAACTGAAGGGATGTATATTTATGGGTGTGTGTCAACATGGATATATTTATTAAAGCTACTGTAACTCTGCAAACAGTTTTTCAGATTCTCAGAGCTTGTGCACCAATTCAGGCTAGACCTTTCTCTTTCAATATTCACTCAGAATTATTTCCATAAATCTCTGCAGTTGAAGGAAGACACATGTAAATTTCTTTTTTAAAAAAGAAATTGAAAAACCCATTGAGAGCTATCATATAAACTTAAGAAGTCGCCCAGGAACAGAATACAGAAAATCTGTGTATCCAGGTATTAAATACCTTGTGGTAGTTACACAGCAATGTGAGCTGTGAAATGTTTCAAATACTCAAAAACTTAATTCACTGAAGGGATCTGAATACAGTGAAACACACTGAAATATATTGCTGCTAGAAGTAGTGCATAGATGGCAAATTTGAGAAATGCTATGTGGTCACAGCTGTTTTGCTCAGAGTATTTTCTGTATTTCAGGAGATAAAGTTCATATAAGCTTGGGTTGCCTGATAGTGGTCATTATGTACATTCCTCTGTAGAGAGAGGCCCTGTGGTCCATTCTTGATATGGTGATTTTGAGACTGAGAGCCAAGTCAGGCCTTTTCCTGAACCTGATGCAGGGCTTAGTGGATGGAGGCATTTGAGCCTTTCCATGAGTCAGTGTTTCTGTGGAGAGGGGCTCAAAGCTGTCCCCTGAACGCATGTGCAAACTGAACTGTCCAGATGGACATCAAAAGTGAGGCTTTTTGCTCAACTGTCACGTTTCATTGGCAATTAGTCAATTTCCCAAGGACCTCCACCGATTACTTCCAATATGGATTAGGTAACATTTGATAATGTTGGATAATTTTTCAGTTTTTTTAGGTTCTTCTGAAGTGTCTCAGCATCCTATCTAGACCTAATACAAAAAAAGATTCTAATTCATCAGTTTTATCACCTTTTTCTATTCCTGTCCTCTTTCAGAAGTTTAATAAGCACACTAATTCCCTAAGTTCCAGGACATTTCCTGAATGTAATGACAGAATTTTTTTTTTTCCACACTGAATTGCAGCTTTTGGCATTTTTGGTTTTCTTCTCTTCAACATTTGCTGTTTCACAGAAGAATGTAATTGGTCTCCTCCTGAATTTTAACACTGGACAAAATACATTCAAAAGGCAACAAAAGACTTTTCTGATGCCCAGATTAAAAAATTATTGCTGATTATCCTTCATCCAGAGTATTTTCAGCTCCTGGAAAGAATATTATTTCAGTTTGCTGAAATATTATGACTATTCCAAACAGATGATATGCTCCTTGGTTCTTGTGACAGAATATTCATTAATGCAGTTTAGCACTTTATTTTCTTCCAACTGGTTAAACTGCAAAAGTGAAAGCTTGCTGCCATGTGGTTCCCAGTATTGCTGCTGGATACATCTTTGCAGAACTCAGCAGAGGTGATCCTCCAGTCCCTTTGGTTGCTTATACAATTTAACATTACCAGAGCTCTGGCATCCCCATGGTGCTGAAGTCAGATCTGCTGTAGGTGCCCAGGGGCTTTAAAGCCCCTTAGGCTGCAGTGCAGGGATGGGGCAGGCTGCGCGGGTGTCTGGGAGCCCGGGCTGCAGGAGTGAGGCTCGCCCGGGGAAGCTGCAAACCCTTTCCTGCAGGGCTGCGAATGCAGGGCAGCTGCAAACGCAGTGGCAGCCCTGGGTGTGCTCACACAGACAGGGCCAGCACCTGCTCCGGGGGACTGTCACTATTCCCTGCATCTGACAGCTTTGTGCACCCATTTGTCAAGTATTGCTTCACAGCACTATTGCTAGAGAAGATGTGTATGGGAACACAGTCTTAAAAATGTTTCCTTCCTGAACAGTGGAAATACTCAATGAAACCATATTTTGTGTTTTTACCAGAACAGAGTAAGTGTTCAAATGCCCTTTTTGTTAAGGGAATAAAAAATTAAAAATTGTTAATGTTAAAATACTTTTAGCTATATTTTACAATAAATAATTGGGTAAATTAAAAAATGGTAAGCAAAGAGTAGAAAATTTTTCTACTACATCTGAGGTCACTTATACAAAGATCGTACCTGAAGCCACAGAATAACTGAAGTTGTTCTCATATTGTTAGAAAGTAGAAACAAAACTTTATGATCTGTGTTTCATTTCAGCTCTGCATTTTCTGGTTTTTTTGGTTCTTTTTTTTAAAGCTTCAATTTCACATTTATAGTTTATGATTAACTGCTCTGAGCAAAAGCTAGAATGCAACAGCAATTCTAAAATGTGAACAATATTCTTTATTACCCTAATTTTCTGCTGGTATGATAACTTCCTCTTTTATTTACCTTCTAAATTCAGTAAAAGCTGAAGCATCATACAGAATAACTTCAGATGCCACATTTTGATCTTATAATAAAGTCTGTCAATCTGTAGCCATTTCAATGTTGTTAATATTGTATTCTAGTCCTGTAATGTTCAATTACTATATTACAAATTACTAGGGTCATTAAAGGTATTATTTAAGACCCTTATTTAATAAATAGTCTAAAGTCTCTTCTAGTCTCTGATATTTCCTTTTGCTTTGAGATCCTGTTACATTTTGATAGGGATTAAGTCTACTGAAAATGAGAATACATCCCAACATTATCTTATTACAACTGAGGTAGTAGGATCTCTGTACTGTAAAAAGTAATTAACATCAGTATTAGGAACAGCAACAGAGCAAATGTCCTGAGTCAGCAACATGTGAAAATATACCCAGCCACCCACCCCAAAAACTAATTACCTCCTGGCTAGAGGAAAGCCTTGATTGTAAGAAAGAGGAAATTGTGAAGTTCAGCCACAGCCACTTAACCCTGATGTCAGCGTATTTAATATATGTAAAAAACAATGCTTAAAAACCTTAAAACCTTAAAAAATTCTTACAATTCAAAATTGTGTTCATGGGTAAATGCTATCATGTAAACACCTGAAACCTTGCATTTTATGTAGAAGTGATTGCATACTTATGGTTCAGCTGGCTTAAATAGATTCCTTTGAAGCAGAGCAAAATCAGGAATCTTAAATCTCAGTAAGTTTGTACTTTGACAGGTTAGGTTTAGAAAGTAAGCTCAAGAAGAAAAGCCAAAGCTTCCCTCATTGCACTGTTGTTCTATAGTGTATTTAGCTCTTTATCTTCATGTGATGTATTGTGCTCAGCAGTACATTGGTTTAAAAGATGGCAGTTCATTAGTCATGTTCCTGAGCATGACTATTTATTCACATTAGGTTAATGCATGCACAAAGCAAAGTTCTCAGAACTGGAATGGCAATTACCATTCACAGAGCTGCAGATGGACTGAGAAAGCACAGACTTGTGCTATCAGTTCAGTTGCAGCTCTCTAAATTTAGAGAACTGTACCTTCTTCATCTTACTCTGTTTCTGTTCAACAAAACCCATGGCTTTGCAGTGCTACTTGTGAGTAGCAATATCCAGGTTTTTTAAAGGGCACTTTGAGAGGTATGTGCCCTTTCTAGAAAATCTCTTTTCACAGCTCATCAGTGCATATACAGTGACATTCTGCAGTCAGGTGTCTCCACTTAGAGAAGTACTGAACAAGGGATTTTCAGTCTGTTGTCCACTACGTGCTTCTGTACCAATGCTCTTGAGGTGACCTTTCTGAAGTGGTCTTAGCTATCTGCTTGTTCATTTTTCAGGCTTCAGAGAGCTTCTTTTGAATGAAGACATTAAAGAACATTTTCATGTCTTTTTCACACCTATTCTCCAAAGCTTTGCTGTTAGCAAATCCCAAGTGCACAGAATAACAAAGTAGTGTCTCTACAGAAGAATTAGTTCATTATAAGAATTGACTGAAACAGGAAGCACGATGGGCAGTCTGCTTTAGGAAAGTCTGCAGTTAACTGAAACAGCTGGGAAAAACAAATGGGTGGGGAAGGACTAAGTGAAATGAAAAGCAAAGCTTCTTCTGTTGATTTCCTGCCATTTTAATTTTCAATAACATTTATATCACGTACTCAATAAAACCTCATATGCTCTTCCCTCAAATATATGATATGATGATGGATCAAATGGGAGAAAGAGCATATTTTCTAAAATATATGGAGACATCTATTTAGTAGATATTGGCTAAAGATTGTGCAGCCAGTCCTTTTTCCTTTAACAAAGGCTGGAAATCTGTATGTTTTTAGAGGATTCTGAGATCCCTTATCTTCATCTGAGCATCCACAGAATGGCAGGATGCAATGTTGGATGGTTCTGGGACTGAAATTTCTTACAGTTTTGCTTTCCTTTGAAAACTGTATGGATTGGATATGAGAATTTATACAGAATTCCTCCTGGAGTAATTCTCGTGCTTAATGTACAATTTTGGTTTTCCATCGTAAAAAATATTTTTCTGTTGAGGCTGGATGAGGTAGGCGAGCTGGCTTTCATCAAGAGTAAATTTTAAGAAATTAAAGGGGGTGAAACTGAAATTCCCCATGAAGAGAGATCATATATAATCCTGGAAAGAGCTTGAGCCATGAAAATCAGTAAATTCTGTAGTAATTTAATAAAATAAGTGGTTTCAGCTAGTTCTGACTGCAACTAGATGCTTGAAAACAGAGACCTAAGCTACTTAGAGCCAAAGTGCATTTAGACTGTGAGAATGGGCAGTATAGCTGGCCCTTCCTCTGGGTAATGCAAGCTTACAGCTCTGCAGTCAGCACTTACAGACCCCTGAACTGGAGCTTGCCTGTGGAATGTCATATTTAATAGATACAGGTAACTTTGTTCAGTGCCTTTTTAAAATCTCCTTGAATCTTTGCAAGTGAGAAGACAGAAATGAAGGAAGGGGAAAGGGTTTGCAAAACAAAATTCCCTGTCAAAGGGGAATTTTGTCTTTAGGAAAAGACTTAGTGGGGTAAGTTAGAATGCACTTACAAATACAAAAGGGTTGGGGTATGGGGTTGAATGCTGGCCCACAGCAAACCCCGTAGTGTTTGTTGGTGCCACACACCCTCATTACCTTTTCCTTTTATGCCTGGGCATGATTCAGTTAGATGGTTTGGGCATGGATGCAGCATTTCAAGAGGGAAAGAGTAGTTTTGCTGTGTGGAAGGAAGCTGTCCGTCAGAGCCCAGAAATCAGCTCATCTCCTTTTTATTTAGCAGCTGTATGCTGTATGGCTGTATTTGCATTTGGCCAAGTGCTGTCTTTGGAACTGAGAGCAAAGGAACCATCTACTGTTTGATTTCTGCTGCATTCTGACAAGCAAGTCTTTGTCTTTTCTTTGTAAATTTACAGCTTTGCATTACAGAAACACTTGGCTGTATTCTCCTATATTTCCCAATGCAGATAATTGTCAAGACTGACTAATAAAAAGTAAGGAGGGGAGGGTTATCCTGCTGACTTGCCCTTCATCCCACCGTGTTTCCATACGTTCTTCTGGCAAGTCTCTTAAACTGTCACATCGTGCTGATACCCTTTTCTAGCATATTTCTGTCATATACTCTGTAGAGATGAAACGGAAAAATTTTTCAGAAGTTTAAAGATGAGCTTACTCCCAGTGGTCTGGCAACCCACAGGCTACAGGACTAACCAAGAGTTTACAGGTTTAACCAGCATGGCACTGATAATGGCATTTAAAGGCTGTAGCATCTTCCTGTTTGGATTTTCTAACAATGGTGGCGTTAACAACATTTCCTTCCTGAGATATAAAGATCCTCTTTAGGATCAGAAGGTAGGCAGAAAGTCCAAGAAAGAAAATTACATTTCTGTTCTGAAAGCACCACAGGTTTCCTGCAATATCTTAAAATAACAAGATCTTGTGAACTTGTCTTACTGGAAGCAAATCCATTCTTAATGTATTCTGCTTCTTGACACCATCCTGGAAGGCCTAGTTTACTTTTAAACAGGGATGAAAGCTTACAAGTAGTGTAAGTGAATAATGAGAAAATTCCATGGGCAATCCTGCCTGCAAGACTGAGGTGTTAATCCAAGTGCTGTGGCCAAATTCCAGTAGTTAGCCATGTTCTGTTGAGCAAAATGCTTCTTGCAGTTTCAGTTGGATACTTCACCTGTTCTAAATGCTGTGTAGTGCTTTGAATCCAATGAGCCTGAATGAATGAATCCAATGTGCTGTGGTTCAGCTCATTAAAACATGCTGCTTTTCAGTAGTGGGTAAAACAATGTATGCCACAAAGCATAATCCCAGATGCTGTAAAATACTTCTGTGTTTAAATAAGGGTATAGAAAGCAAGCACTTGCTATTTTCTAAGGCTGTAACAATCCTGGAAGTTTCTGTACTGAATTAATTCTGAGAAGAACTGAAGCTGTCTATTTGGGAATCAAAATTGTATTACTTGAAGAAAAATAATAGAGAATATACCACAAACCTTACTGAAGTTATGACATACTGTTTTTCTTGCTGCCTTTTCAATTTCCTACTTATGTTTTACAGAACAGAAATAAAAGTTTTAAATAATATTTCACTTTAAGGGATTAAATTCCTCATTTCTATTAATCTTCCGCTTTACCCTGTTTTTTTTTCTTTTTTTACTAAAACCATTTAAATTGGTGTGTGACCCTGAGGGGTTGAGTTAAAGCCATCCTTGAAAGGAATAGGTGCTGCCCTCCATAGGGCTGCTGAGGACCAGAATGCTATTAGCAACTGCAGCTTCTCATGGTTGAGGAATTTAAGTGTCAAATTTGAAGGTCCAAAGTTCTGTTCCCAGCCCCCTGCGAGCAAAAAAAGAAATTTATTACATTGCTGCTGTTGTCTGAAGGTAGTACTGTGGGAAATGCACTTCTATAATGCACAGCAATGTATGCCAAATAGAAATATTAAAAAAACCCCTCAAATATGTCCCAGATCTTCTGAAGATCAGTGTTCTTATCTCTCAGGCAGTAACAGCAGCTTGTATGGATAAATAAAAACTATAAATAATGTGTGGTTCAATCTTGGCTACCATATCCCTGAAATGATAAAATGCCAGTTTTCTAAGTTTTGATTTGGATGATTGAGAGTTCTGCATATGGGTGAGAAACAAGATTGTAAAAGCTACTTTTAACATGAAAAGTTTACAGCAACTTTGTAAAACTCTTAGAAGGGAAGAAAAAGCTGCAGGAAGGAAGAGATAAGGAAAAAATAGCTGTGAAAAAATGGACGTATTTAGTGGTGAGCTATTAGGGATTACTGCCTCTTTGCTCCCACCTTGTCACTTGAATATACCAAAAGAAAGATGCCTAAAAGACAATTCAAAGCACTTTTTAAACTAAATTTAGTACTTATGCATGGGCACAGTGGCAGTCATGGTAGTGTGCCCATCCTCAGCCTGGCCATTCTGTCACCTCGGGCACACTGCCTGCTGTGTGAAGGTTGAGATTCTTCCTTGAGACTTAACAAAATCCTGAACAGGTTAATATTCTTAGTTGCCTCTTCTTAGAGACAAATAAGGCTACTGTCATTCATACAGCTCATGATATTCCAGGATCTCAGGCTCAGCTAATATGTTGGAAAACCAGAGATCTCTACATTGCTTTGAAAGAAATTATTTGAATTCTGACTTCCCCTCCTCCATTTCTGCCAGAGGTTTGACTCAGGTGTGATTGCCACACCACCCTGTAGAATTTTAGTATCAGCACAATGCTCAGAAAAACCCATATGGGCAGCAGTTAGCAACTATTAGGAGAGGCCATATTCTTTTGATTACAAGGAAGTGTGTACATTGAAAGTTCTCTAAAACTAGCACAGAAAATTGTGAGCCAAAGTAAACACTGACATAAATGTAGGTATTTTTTCAAACTTGTGGAAAATTAAAACTGGAGACATAATCTGAACAACTACGTTCACAATGTAAGTACATAGCTTGTATGGTGGTTAACTATGGTAGTTAACTATTAACCTACTTTAAGGTTAATAATTTCAACACCTGTGATTCTTCACCCTGTCATGTGTTATCCTTGTCCCCTCCTTGTATCTCTAGAAGAGGCATTGAATCCTGTTCTCTGAGTTAGGAATTTATGGTCTTGGACTAATACTGGGTGGTTTTCAGCTACCAGAGACCAGGACTGCAGCAGCTGAGGAGCTGGTGAAGTGGCTGGGCTTTGTGTTGCTTTGCAGTCGTTCAGAGCAGTGTCTGATACTCCAGGCTGTGACAGTGGAAGAGAAAAAAGCTGTTACAGCTCACTAAGCAGTTCTGACACCAAACCAATCAATGACTTACCCCACACAAAACTTTCACTTTTCATCTTCCAAATGAAGATGAAAATGTATTCTAAAAAAACCTTAACAATGCACATCAAGTCACATTACAGTCATTCTTTTACAGTTGCAGTTTATGACCAAAGGAAACAAGGTCATTCCCAATTTAGGACATGACTGGAATTTTGCAGTTTTGTGGGATTTAGTGAGCTGACAACAGTGGAGTATAAATGATGAAGACTCAGGTGATATCCTATCAGAAGCCTTCTGTTTACTGACACTCTCCATAACCTATATTTTTAAATGTCTCTTCAGCACTTTAGGCTATTCTTTTATCATCTCCAGCACTTAATCCCAGTGTGCAGTAATAAGCCTCTGCTTACAATATCAAAATTAAAACGCCACTATTATTTCACAGGAAAAAAGTATGAAATGTGTGAGGAGTGAGCATCAATGAACAGCCTAGAAGCAAAGGAAAATGTTTCTGCCCACAAGAAGCTCAATGCAGGCATTCTTTTTAGCTTTAATGAGGGCAAATTCACCAACTGAGAATCACAAAGTCAGTGAGTCTTTAAAGGATGGCTTAGCAATGTGCCTATGAGAATAAAATTCATGGGCAATGCTAGTGAAGTTTTACATAAGCTTTTAGATCTAATTAATTAAAAAGGGCCAAGATTTTGATTAATGAAGGCATTTACATAACCTTCAAGATTTGATATTAATTTTACAGGGAGATTTAACTAACTTATTAGCAAATGACAGAGAAATTTAATAAAATATTTCTACTAAATCTTGTAATTAGTTTCTGCAGCTTGGTTAGCAGTGCTACAGAAAGTAGAGCTATTTGTACAAGGACAAAAAATAACTTTGGACAGAAAACTTGTGCTGGAGCTTCTGAAAGTGTTTTCAATCCAAAAATACAATTTTAAAAACATGCACAAACTCATATCAAGGAGCACAAAACAAGAATAGGAAATTTCAATCAAAGCCACTGTACAGTTCAGACTATAAAATTCTTATCTGTATTTTATAGCCCTTTGTCCTGACCAAGCAAAAATTCTGTTCTGAGTTTTTGTCTTACATTAGTGTATTCCTAGCCAAGATTCCCATCTCCTGCTTCTAAAAAAGCACCAAAATATTAAACAATAACAGTAAAAACTACTGACATGAAACTGGAAGAAAAAGCCTTAGCCAATTTGTCAAAGTGCTTGTGGTGTTAAGGCAATTAAATAGCAATAAAAAAAGCACTAAGGCTCATAATTGTTAGCTTTGAAAATCTATTTTAGATTTATAACTAGAATAAAATAATTTAAATTTTATATAAAAAGAGATAAATTGACAAAATGGGAAGATGCTGAAGATAATATTGTGGAACTCAAAAGTGGGAAACTGAAGAAACTGTATTTCACACATACTTTTTAAATTGACTTTTTGCTTTTTGATGGAACAAATTATTGCTTATTTGTCTTCTTATGAATACAACAGAGTCAATCTGTCACAAATAAGGAGAAAAGTGATTCCAGATGGAATCTATTTCAGCCAGTGCTTTGGGAAAATATTTATCTTTGGGACCAGATGGAATGCCATAGGGGTATTTGAAAGATTTTTTTTTTTTTTTTTGTAGCATATAATGAAGAAAAAAGGTGAAAATACATTCTCTAGTATGAAAATATGTTTGCTGCAGGGAAACACCTCCTGTCTGTGTTCCTACTTCTCTCTTGTGGTCAAGGGGAAGGCAGGCAGGCACATTAATGAAGGATTTTAGCAGGGGACCATCAGGAATAACAGGAAACCTTCCTAATGAACAGGCAGTAACAGACAATTAAAAAGACACTGGCTTTTTCAGAAGAAATAAACCCCAAGAAACCAAGCATTAGTTTGTTGCAGCTTCTCATCTGTTTTAGACTGTTTAGGAAACAGACTTCTGCAGGTCTTATATCTGATGCAAGGGATGAGAACTTTAGCCTGAAGACTGTTAATAATACTTTCCTAAATTATCCCTGTTGGAAGATCTTTTTGTTTTACTACTGCACACACGTTTTACAGACAATACAAGTCTTTTCCTGAAGGGCACTTCAATAAAACCCAACCTGATTTTATACCACATTTTCCTGGAGGGATTTAAGGGGAGTTTTAAAATAAAGTGCTAAGTTTTAGCTCTGGAGTAACTTAATTACATGACAGTCTCTCTGCAAACAGTTTGTGCTCATTATAGTCAAAAGCAGTTTTTAAAGGCCATGATTTACATCAGAGCTCTATCACAATCCTCCTGGTTTGGATGGATTGCCTCTGCTCACATTGTTAAGCTCTGCTCTGGACTGTGAGATTTTTGATGCATTGTTTAGTGAACTCAGGAGACAGAGAAGTTAATGAGTTAAAGGGAAACTCAGTAGATAAAGTTTGTGACATGCCCATTTTTCATCCATAGTATGAATTAAAAATATTCTGATGAATTTAAAATATTAAAGTTATAATTGGGGATTTTATTAAATGACTGATATAAAACAAAATGTTTCCTTTTAATCAATTATTAATAGGTGAAAGACAAGTCCTTAGGTTGCAAAAGACTTTTTGATCCTCAGAAACTTGTCAATCAAGCCATCTCACATAAATTCAATGGCTTATTAGTAAGAAAAATGTATATTTTTGCCTAAGCAACAAATTCTTTTTCAAAGAATTTTGAAATTCTGGAATTTCACTGGGAATGCTCCAGTGCCTGGAAAGCAGGCTACAAAAACAGACCTAAATGGGAACATACAAGCAATCTTGTTTTATTCTGAATTCTACCCCCATATTTTGCTGCTGGCAGTCTTTCATGTTTGTTTACTGTTAAGTTACATGTCTGAGCTATACAGAAGCTGTTTGCAGTTCTTGTGTATTTTTCATTCTTCAGAACTCCTGGTTATGGTTTCTTAAGCCATGTGAATTGCTGATTTTTTCCCTTAGCAAACCATTTTCTCTATCTGTTGGTTCAATAAATGATACAACTTCCTAAAAAATTTACCTGGCTCATATACATATATGAACCTGGAACACTCCCTTAATGTGTATTAGTTTTCTGTGCTACTGTTTGCTTTCTGGGATCAGAACAATTGAGCTCAGATGAGATTCACAGATATGGATCTCTTTGCAGAAGAACTCTGGCTCCAGATTTTCCATCCTCCTTTGCAGGGTCAAAGACTCCCCTAGGAGTTGGAGCTTGAGGGTACCTGTATTAAGTAACTGAGGTATCAGACTGTAGACTTAGCTTTGCTAAATCCTTCTAGTGTGATAAGCCTTCCTAGTTTGGACTTTCCTCATTGTTCCTTGAGGGTATAATGAATTACCTCTAAATACATTTCGGACAGTGTACTACATGTAGGCCAGCTAGGAAAACACAAATGAGTATCTCAATCAGTGTTCCTTGAAGTCTTTACTTACTGCTATGAATTCCCAGATGTACAGGAAATGTCACCACTATTAAATCCCTTGAAATGATCAGCAGTCTCAGAGACAGAATATATTGGATTTGGAAATATTTTTTTCAAAATGTAACAAGATCAGGTAACACACCAGAGCAAGAAGGCAGAATGGAGGAGATAAAACCCCTGGTTTACAAGGCAGATGAGACTTCAGCTTTTACCTGAGTAGCACTGTGCTCTAGAGATAAAGCTGGAAAGCCAAGGTTGTGTAATGTATAATGCAAATTCTATCTAGATACAAATGTAATTTATTGTTTTTACTCTTTCTCTTTGCACTTCGGGTCTCAGAGGAATTAGTGTTTAATTCAGAAAATGTTATTCCTGCATTGCTGCAAGTTTATGTTGTCCTGGACTTGGCAAGAATACCAGAATATAATTAAACCAGTATAGGAATGAAGGTTAGGAGTCAGCAGGTGCAAGAGATTCACATTAAAAAAAAAAAAAAAAGGTAAAATCTCTTGCTTTGACTCAATAATGAGGTATCAGAAGTCAGATACATTAAGCAGGGAGCAAATAAGTCTCTAGTGCAGCTTGCTTGGCAGTCAAAAGAATGTTATTATAATAGCTTTTTAGTGGAGTGGAAATATCCAATTTCCCCAAAGACCAATCTGGCTTAGCAGTGCAGACTTTCTGACTTCATATTCTAATGCTTACTTCTCAAGATGCCTCATTTCTCCTTATGTAATGAATTGGAAACAACATTGTTTCAGAGCACAAAGTGCGAGTGCTGCTCAATTAGATAGAAGAATTCTCAAGGAACTTTACAAATAATAAAAAAAGAGAAAACTGACCCTACAGTCTGCATGCAAAAAATTTCAAATTTTAAATATTATATACCTCTAGGGATGATAATAAAATGTTATTTATTTCTAAGAAAATCTGAGGAAAATAGTGTGGCTGATATGACAATACAGACCCTTTAAAAGTGCATTGGAAACTGAAAGGGCTGACAGTTGGGAATATCAGTATTTTGGAAAAGAAAAGCACACCCAAATAAGAACGTGCTTTATCAGATGAGGGACTGATTATATTTCGAAATTACTTAACACTGTTACTTATGCCAAAGGCATAAGAACTGCTACGTAGCTGTAACATAGTACACTGTTTTATGCATTCTGAATGTAACTATCAGGATAAAAGCCTTTCAGCATTCTATACAGACAGTTAGGTTGCTGCACCAAGTCAGTCTTCAGTAATTGTGAATAATCTAAGGCAATTCACAGTCTGTATTCATATTGTAATTTAAGCCTTCTGGGTTGGCAAACAGTTGTCTGTAATCTATTGTAAGAGAGGACAAAAAACCCAAAAAACTTCACATGCTAATGTAAGATTAAAGAAGAAAGCAGGGAAGAAGAATACAAATAAAAATAACAGATTAAACCGAACAAGATAATATTCTTTATTCCTTATTCTACGTGACCCTTTCTTAAGACTTTTCCTCAGTCTAGTGTATGATGCTCCTTCTGGGTAATACAGTCTGCCAAAGAAAACTACTGCAGCTGAAAATTGAGCTCTTTCAAAGAGAGAGCAGGACGGAAGTGTAAGAGTGAAGGCTGACAAAAATCAAGAAACAGGAGCCTTCTGATTTGTGTTAGGATGCTTTGGGACTCTCTAGCTGTCCTCAGTGGCTGAGAAGGGATGTCTGAGCATGAAGAGCTCTCTGGATTACATGATTCTCTCTTCCTCATTGTCTTCCTGGGCTTGTGAGGCATTTGTTGGCATCACAGGCTGCACTCAGCTCCGGGTTATGCTGCAATGAGCAGGGACTCCTGGTACACCAAGGCTGCAGTAGCAAGTGATTTATGACCATGTCATCCTTCTCTGGTGTTTTTACTGGATACATGTCAGAGGGTCCTGAAAGGCAAACCTGTAATCTTCAGGAAAATGCAGCAGAAATGCCAACCTCTAGTACCGAGATACAAATTTAAGGGAAAAGGACTTGTGTGTTGTTGTCTCTCATGAGTTCCTTATCAGTAGTAAAGGAGTGTGCACATATCACTAAAAATCTTGTGTACAGTGGTGCTTTTTGATGGTTTTTATTCCATGCATGGAAGAATCACACTACCCTGGACTGATTTAGTTTTACTGAAGCTCAAAGGAATATAAATATGAATAAAATTTTTTGTGGCTTAGTGAAACATCTATTGTTCTAATCAACAACTGGAGAGAATTTTCTGTATTGATTATTTAATCCCTGAAATTAGGAGAGAAAACCTCATATTTCACCTTATGGAACCTTACTGACTGTTATTTCAGCACTTTTTTTTGCCTACTTATTACACAGATTCATGGATATCCTATAACTAAAGGAATACACACAAGACATTGAACATGGGTTCTGCCTCTGCTCCTGAAGTAATATGCAAATTACTGGTTACTCTTTGGAAAGAACACTTAGATTTGAGGAACCTGTACTGCAGCTTTTTAAAGAGTTTTATAAAATACAATATGAATTTATGAAACTGTGTCATATTTTCCATCAATTAGCACATTTCTCCTTGCAATGTTACATGACCAAGTATCATTGACTTCACAGATATCTGTGTTTTAGTGGGTTTCTGAAACAGGAGACCAAGGTAAACCTTTCCAGGCAAGTCCATCCTGTGCTGTACTAAAGAGAAGAGCCCTTCCAGAGGACAGCAACACCCCCACTTTGAGCCCAGACCTTGCACAGTGCTGAAGGAGGGAGGCTCAGGTTGTTTTGGTACAAGCAACATCCAGTTGGTTAAAATAGAAGGGCTCTAAGAAACTTTCCTAGGAAACCAGGGCCAAGCCCCTTCTTTGGAACACGTTTTTAAAAGTCACAATGTAAGTTACCATCCTTTGCAACTGAGACAACACTAACAAAGGAGTTAATGAACTGGAAGTGATATAAAGCCTAAAGGGGAACATAAGGAATGCCAGATATCTTTAGAATAACATTCTTGAACTACAGGCTGCATATAATTTGTGACATTTGATCAAGCACTAACTTGATCAACTGTTTTCCTTTCTTTTCCACAGCACAGTATTTAGATCTCCTCAATCACACCTGCACATTCCATCAGCCAGCTCCATGCATAGTTGCAGGTTAGGAGGAGTGAAAGCTCTGTAATGCTCAGACGATTAATTCACTGATTTTAAAGACTTTAGAGCAAAAGGGAAGAGCTGCATGGCCTGAAATCTTAGTTTGAGACAAATGTGTTCATTTTACTTTTGAGAAAATGTTCTTATGACATCACCTGTCAGCATAAAGCACTCAAATTTTGGCTGTATTTCTAGGATGATGCAGGGCTAAGAGTTTATGATGCAAGTATGCTAAATTGTTCTGTTTTGGAGAAATGGACTAAAGGCATTTTGAAGCTTCTGTATCTAGTTTATCTTCTATGATTCTGTGAGTGTTCTGATGAAGGTAGGGAGCACAAGATTTGTTTCTGGGTGGAGGGAGTGAACTGGGAAGGAGAAAAATTTCTGAAGTACATAAGAGACTTTTTTGCTTTTCATTTGAGATTAAAGCGGGGGGATAGGATCTCCCAAAATACCATTAAAATGAGCAAGTTTTTAAAGGGCAGCGGAGTGACAGAAAATGAGCTCTTCTGAGCTGACAAGAAACCAAGGCCAATGTCAGTAACTACTGATTGGGCTCTGGTCCACTAAAAGCAGTCAAACAGAACAACGGTGGGATCTATGCATAGATAAAGCAGCTGTGCCTCCTTAAATCAGTAGTTAAAGTTTGGAATATTTTTAAAGACATTGTTTCATTTAAATATTTTTTTTTTGTTTGTATGTGAGCTCAGATTATGAAGTAAGGAGAAGGCATAATGAGGGTTAATGGAGCTCTCAGGTTCATGCAACTCACATGAATTAGAAATAATTTATTAAGAGGATGCTCACCAAAATCAAATCTAAAAATACTTCATGCAGAGTTCATAACAGACTAAATATCACTTCCAGACAGCTGCAATGTAATTTTGCCAAAATGAGATAAAATAAATGCCAAGTAAGTGTCAGAGTGAACAAAGGAAGGGTCCCTCCTGTGTCCCATTACAGATACTTTTTCTTCCACATTATTCCTTTTGTAAATGGAGAAGGAATAAGAGTAGAAAGAACAAGAAACATTAAAAACCAAAATGAGCTCTGGACAAGTCTTTCCCTCCTCTCATTGGTACAGGAGTATATACTCCTAAAATCTCATAATCTGAAGTCAAACACAACAAACATCATTCTCTCTCTTATTTTGTTAAACACTTGGAAGCATTATGAACTCAGCATCATATTGTGAGATCAGCTGTGTGACTGCTGAGGAAGAACGAGTCCTGTTCTTTTGTTCTTCCCACAGGGAGTTATAGAGAATTTCAGAATAGGGAGGAATACAAAACCAATTCTCTTCCCAAGATAATATGCCATTGCAAATGAGGCAGTGTGACAAGAATAGTAAATACTTTCTTGTATTAATAGCAATAATTAACATCTTTGGGATTAAAGGGGGAAACAAATCTTTCTCTGTGCCGTTCATATAATGGTAAACCAATCTAATGATCATTGAGAATTGTATCCCAGGGCATAATTTGGAATAGATGACCTATATGGTTTCCAAAGGCTTTCTTTACAATTTTATAAACAGAGAAAAAACGTCTCACTTCATCGGGAAATGAGTTGTACCTACACAAGACAGAAAAGCTTGAAGGTTTTGGAACACAATTTTCAGTAAGGAGAAGGGATCAACTTGTGTCCCTTGGCACTTTCCTCTTTTCAGGTTCAGTAAGTAAAGAGCAGACTATTAGTACAGTGAGGGTTTCCTGATAGGCACGCTGTGGAAGCTGCCCCAGCAGTGTAGTTAATCAGCCACCTCCTAAGGGCCACCTTAGACCTTCTCAGAGGGACACCACAAAACTGCTTCATAAGGCTTAATCTTAGGTTATCCAAGCTTGGGTCCTTTGGTCAATCAAACTTGAATTCACAGAAAGTATTTAAGTCTGGAACAAGGCTGATGGAATTATTTTCTATTTCATTGTGCTTCAAATTGTACTATTTCATTTCAATATTTTAATGTGTTCAGTCCAGCCAAGCAACAAAGAAGAATTCTAAAATTCTGTTACTTTCCATGTGACATGAAGAATGTGTATTCTTGTCATGGATATGAACCTACAGTTAAATTGCTGAAACCCTGGAGTGACAGCAAGGGAGGTAGAATTGGACATGACCTCTATTGATTGTAATTGAATACACTAGCGGTGAAATCTAGTCCATGAGGTGCAGATTTGGTACAATTAACATATAACATGTGTACAAGGAAGTAGCACATTTATATGCTATTTCACAATGTATGGAGAATGTAAATGCATGTGTGAGACAACATCACATAAATGCACTTTGTTTCTAGATCGAGTACAATAAATACCAAACACTAGGTAACAACATATTCTCTCACCATTACACAGGGTAAAGGTAATCATATATTAATAATGTGAAGCAACTGTTACACAGAGCTAAATCCCTAAATTCTTACTCAGTTAGACTGGGTAAGGATTAAGAATTTTGCTCTATATTGCCTGCTTACCAAACCTAATTACTTGGTTACAAGTGTGTGTGGTAAAAGACATTGTCTGTCACTGTGCCCAGAAAGAATGGAACCATTCTCTTTTTCACACTCCACTATTGCACTGTTCTCAAATTAGTCCCTGAAAATTGAGCTAAAAAAACCCCAGAAGCATTGAGTCCAAACTACCATATCTGTATTTTGTAGATATCCAGTCCTGGTGTTAGCAAAAAATGAAACAATGTCTGCATGATAACAAACAGAAAAATGATGAGCAAAATCCTTACTGAATAAAAATGATGTTCAGTTCCATAAACGTTTCTGTATATGAAATGCAACTCTGAGTGTACTTTAAGGTGGTTGCTAGTGATGACTCTAAGCTTTAAATGTCACTGTATTATGCAAGTGTATCTGTCTTCTCAAAAATTATAGAGGCACATTGTGTCTTTTGATATCTAGGACTAACCCTGAAGTGACTATCCCCAGTATGGTACCTAGTTTACACCACTAAGGATGTCACAATTTTTCCTCTGGAAATTGCTTTTGCTCATTGGTTCATCAGACAAATAGAATAAAGACACGGGATTATCTTCTCTTTTCAAACATAAAAAACCAAATAACTGTTGTTTAGGGCAGAAAAAAATCTTCATACGTGCCTGATCAACTCAGAGTAACCTGTAATAATGGATGTGTTTGCTGGAGTATGTTGGTTTATTTGAATATTAAGGTTTTACCAGAATGAAATACTTATGGAGTTTTATTTAGCTAATGATGAACAGGGAGTAAATAGTAGCATGACTTCCTTTGTTAAAAGGGTTTCAAGGAGAGGAGAAAAGGCAATTAAGAATTCCCCTACACAGAAAACAGACTTCTTTTTTGCATTAGAACAGGTTATCATCCAGACTTCTCTGAGAACGTCTGGTGACAGAAAAAACGCAAAAAACATCTCTTGTTATTTCAGCTTAGGATTCCTTTAGTGAGGAGGAGAGAAGGAAGAAAATGGGGGCAAAGATATTAACTAATGGTGGACAGATTTTGTTTTATCTAACTTTTTAGTGCTGTGCTGATGTCAGGCCCAGGCAAAGGCAGTAATTACTGGCTTGGGGATGGCAGGATCACTCTAGACTCAGCAACACCACAAAATTACAATGGGAATTTAGGTAGGGTCAGATCTTCAACTGGCATAACTTGTTTGACTTCTGACAGTGCTTAGGGGCTGCAGCATCTCTCAATTAGAAACAGAGACCAGAGATAAGGCCATAAGTCAATCCTCAGCCACTGTTTCCCTGCTGCAGTGCAGATAGAGTTTTTAACTACACTGGTTCTTGTACAGAAACATTGGCCTAGGGGTCCTAACACATTTTAATTGTACCTCAGACTCCAACACACTCTCTTTCTAGCTATAGAATAAAAGTAAGAATAAATAAGAAAATCTATTGTCAATTTCTTATTCAATAGAATATCTATTGTCTTGAGATTGTACTCTACAAATCCCTTGTGAATCCCATAAAAACAAGCATGTTGTTTGCTCTGCCTACTCCTTCTCTTATGAAGGTTTCTTTTATTTCTTCTGCAGTAATGTATGATATCCTCAAAAGACAGAACTCTGGACAGAAACAGAACAGGATGGCTTAACACTTCCCAGAAACACAACACAAGATAGTAGAGTTCAAAGCAAATTCATACACTGAATCCATTCATAATTGCATATTCACAGCAGGTCTCCAGAACAGCAGCAGTGGAATACGTTAGGCTCTATCTCACTCTTCTCAGAAGTGCTGAAAGCCCAAATGTGTACTTAAAAATAGTCTGTGCTGTATTCTCAATAATAAGGCTAAGCAGATAATTTGATCTAAACAATTTAACAAAATTAGCTTTCTCTTTTACTAGAATCAGTCTACAAAGAGTGCTATTTACAGCAACATTTCTATAAATAATTCCTACTGCACTGCTATTTTATTAATAGTTCACAAATCTGAATGCTAAAATTTGAGCAATTTTGGATTGATAAGCCATAAATATATTGGTATTTCTTAAGTGAGTACATAAAATTTGTTATCTTACACAAATGCAAGTACAAATTATAAATGTGTATTCAAAATTATAGTATTCACCTATCATTCTGCTTCGTCATTGATTTTGCTTGATAGGAAAGTAGTACAAACAATTTTTAACCTATACTTGTTTAAAAATTGGAATAGCTATTTGTGGAAGATTTCACTTCTGTTTTCTTTCCTATCTACTGAGGGCAGTGTGTTAGGAAGTACAAATATTGGATAATTTGCTTTTTCATCCTAATTTTCTTCCTAGGTGTTTTGAACTGACGTGCTTGCTCACAATAATCTTCTGTCCCCAAGATCTTTGATGGGCACAGGCCTGTTGACACAGCCAAAGGTATGGGAACATTCTAACTCACAACTGATGGATGGGCAGCGGGAGGCAGAGCCACAGGGCTTTCTTCAGGCACTCAGCAGTCTATTTTTTAATGAAATATATCCCAGTCCCAGTCTATTTGGGTACTCTTAGGCTTCAGGTCAGTGCCTTTATGAAAGACAAAATAGTCTTCAGGTATTAGCAAGTTTTTTTCAGATATTCCCATTTTCAGTGTTCCTAGGCTGTTCCCAGTAGAATTATTTATTTTAACCTCATATTATATCGTTTGGATTTATTGTTATCTTACCTTTCTAAGCCTATTCTTTCCATTTTTCAGAGTATCTAGTATATTTTTTACAACGTGTCCACTAGTTAGCTTATTACTTTCATCCTTCTTTTCAGCACAAACTCTCAGTTTCTCAGCCTGTTCCTTTGAGATAGATTTTACATTTTATCCTGTAAGGCTCACATCTCGTGCATTTTTATAATGTATGTATGTTGCAAATGACACAATTCAAACCAAACAAATTTGGTGCCACGTGACAACAGAAGTTGTTGTCTCAAGGGACAACAGAGACAACACAGTGCAGGTGGTCTTGCACATAGCTTTGAGTTGGATTTAGAGCTCTTTTTTCAAAGTCAGCAGTGGCATAGCCCTCATCCACAGTGAGGCATTTCAAGGTTTGTTCTGAATTCCCCATTACCTCCAGTGCTAGCTTTGCTCTTTCAACCAGTTACTCTTCAAGGAAGTTGATCTCCAAGTAGGGTCATGTAATGAACAGAAACCACGGCACTCACTTTTACTGTGGAATCAGCCTTGTTGCTTTGTCAGGCAAGAATTCCCAAGCATCACTGGCTGTGGGTCTGAGCACAAAAGGTCCCAATGAAACCAGAAGTGCAGCGCCCTACTGACTGGAAATGGGGAGGATGTGCTTTGTTTGGTGTGAAGATGTCTCTAACAGCATGTGCCAATTTAAAAAAATTCTGAATTCAAAGAGTGCCATGGAAAATGCAGAGACTCTGAAGTAATATCAGTAATAACTGATCTCCCAATGTGACTTGTCTGACTGGATATTATTTTAAAAAAATAAAATAACCAAGTAGATTATTAAAAATGTTTGTTTACCAAATATTTATGTCGAAGGTATTAGGTAGGCTGATCATTAGTTCCTCATGTTACAGTCAATACTATGTTCTAACAGACTTGTATTAAAAAAGGCCTTCTCAAAACAATAAATACATAAAAAATGGCTCCTTTAGGCTGGGGTAGGTTCTTTACCCTCCCTGCCTCCACTTCCCACCCTGCCCAGTGCCTGACATGAAGCATTGTAATTAAGCGGATACTAATTGGAGTAACTGATCCAGAATTTGGATATATGTCCCTGGGAGGATAGCTGAAAATCTTTCCAGCCCAATAAACAAGTTACTAGATCTGTCTGCTACATACCTTTAAGTAAAATCAAACATATATGAGGCATGAACCACAATCATGTGAATTGTTGTAAGTCTGGGATATTTTTTCCTAGGTAAACAGTACATTTGACTTGACATGCTCTTATTTGTAGCTCAGAGGAATTAATTTCAGTTATTATTAAAAAAAATGAAAAAAACCAAAATTCAGCATATGAAATAACATAGAAGGAATCTGTCAAAACTTAGCAAAACTCTTAATCTCTCAAAGCCAAAAAGTATCAAAAAGATTCCTAGAAAAAGAATACATCCTCTAAAGAAAACTGAATGGCAAACACAAATCCCTAGCTGTTAGCGGGGGGTCTCTAAGGGACCTGTCTGGTTAGAAAGCATTCCAAGATTGCAAACAAGAAGTGTGTGGGTACACACAGAATAAAAATCAGCATTTTGGAAAGAGAAGAAAGGAAAAGCCTAAGGACCTTGGTAAATTAGCTAATGATAGCAGATTTTTTGCAGAGGAAGCAGAAATACTAGAAAAGAAAAATATCCCATTTATTAGTTTCATAAAATCTGCCTCAGTTTGGGAATCTAATGATGACATGATACAATAAGTCATTAGAACTGTAAGAAACTTATGACAATGGATAAACAAAGAGTGATAATTCAACACAAAAATATTTGCCTAAAAGAAGTTTCTGAAGGTAGGGGCCCAGAGGGATTAGAAAGTGAAAAGGTAACATTGGTCATTCTTAAATATTAGAGGCTACTAAAACCAGAAAATCACAAAATACAAATAGCATATATCCAAGAATGCTAATGAGAACAGGAATGTGAGTGTTGGATGATATCTAATTGCATGTGGTTTGGGAACATTCTGAAGGAGAAAAGATTGTGTCTTTAACAGAAGAACTGGGCAGTTAGGGCTTATCAGGCATATTTTTCAGTAATCAGCATCACTCTTACCATCCATTTAGAAAGTGGTTTGGGGAATCACATGAGAAAACATGAACTGTTGTCAGGGTCTGAACAAGGGTCATGTCCCTTGTACAGACATGGACCCACTGGCCTACTCAGTCTTAACCTTGCTTAATTTCTATGCTATTTCTAAATGGGATAGAACTATTAGCAACAGCAATTAATTTTATTCCTGAAAACCCTGGTGAATGTAATATGAATGCCAATAGCATCTGGGGAAATTTTTCTTCTGTATAAACAACAGTGACGACCTTAATCATTAGTGTAGCTTGCACACTTGACAAATCTAGAGCTGGAAAAATTGGAATACTTCAACTACTGCCAGTATTGCAGTATCTGTGAAAATCCCTTCTCCTTCATTTTCTCAAAAGATTAAAATTCAGGGCTCTCTATATTGCCTGGTGGCTTCTTGTACAGTAGCCTTGTCAGAGACATAAGGGAAGCCTGATGTCATTCTGTCTTTTGGTTTTGAAATGTCCAAAGGAAGAATGTTTCTTCACTTCTCATTCAGGCTGGAAGAAACTTAAACCGAGCCAACACAGTACTTCTTGTGCATCATATCCACCAAGATAACTTCATTGTCTATTCTGACAAGCAAAGGAACAGTCCTGTACATCCCTGCACACACAGGTGATGTTGAAGGAGTTGGAAGAACAGATGAGTAGCATTTGTGGTCATCCTCATGTGCTGCTGTCTGAAGCACAGAGCGGGAGGAGGAAGAGGGGGAAAGCTAGCGCTGACTGAAGTATACATAAAGGTGTTTTGGGGACAAGAAACTACTTCTCTTCCTGCCCTAAAACTCCACAATCTAGTCCCTGGTGGTGCTCACAAAATCAAATTATTGATTCATGAAATATTTTTAATGATGACTGAGTGTTTTAGCCAACACAGTTTTTCTTCTGAGTGCTTGATGTGAGAAAGACCACCTTAGAGAGGGAGAACTTTGTCTCTAAAAAACATAAAACACCATCGTCTAAATAAATTGGGCATTCTGGGAATACTGATTCAGTAAATATTTAGCTTCAAAGTTTTTTTCAGATGGGTGCTCTTTTTCACTGACAGATAAGAGGGGAACTATATATATGTGTGTGTGTGTGTGTGTCTGTATGCTAAAGTTGTATTTTGCTGTTTTAAAGAAAGGACAGAACATTGCTGTGTTGTGAGATCTCACAGAATGATAACAGCAACATCCACTCCAGATAAGGATAACAGCAAACATTTAAAGCAGGGCACCATACGTACATGCAAGTCCCAGAACTTTGGATACACTTATTTTACTCTATCACCACAGCAAGGATATTCACAGCAGACCTATGTGACTTTATGAGAAAGCAAATCCAGAGGGCAAAGATCAGCAGAAAAAACCACTACAGCACAGAAATCTAAGCTTCTTGAATTGTGCTGGACAGACTGCTGATCACAGCAAGATGTATGGAAAGGAAACAAGGTAGAAATATGTATCATCTGCTAATATGGAAGTATTTATTTTAGCAGTAGCGGCAGAATTAGTATAGCAGAAGGTCATTAAAAATTATTTTCATAAACTTTTTCTTGAAAAGGATTAGAATGCATATCAACTATTTAACCTTGTATGAGCCACAGCTGACAGATTTTTTGATGTCATAAGTGAACCTCTTACATCAAAGAACATAGTGCACATTATGTAGTGCACTTGTAACTTCAAGGGTTTTAAATGCAAATTCAGTGGAAGGGTAAAGACATAGCCATTCCTACTATCTACATGTGCTCCTCCCTTAGAGGAACTTGTCTTATTCTTTGCATCTTTGCATACACTGGTTTCAGTGTATTTTTCAAGGCTAGGAGACTTCTGTAAGACTGAAAATGAAGTTTTGTATGACATAGTATGGAATATAGCTTCCAGTTTACTCATTTGCCTTTCCAGCTACATTTTTGCATATCTAGTTTAATTGCACGTTACTGTATGTACATACTGTTTAGCTTGTTGAATAGTAAAGTCCATGTTATTTTAATATAAACATATTAATCATGAAGAAAAGCAAGAGCACTTGCAAAATTTTTGTTGGAGACTGAGGAGGTATCCAGAAGTCAGTAAATTCCTGCACATTATGTTGCAGGCAGAGGTGGCAGTAGGATTAGCCTCTAGGTTAAACAGTCAGAAGTGAACTCGAGGCTTTAAAAAGTCAGAAATGCAGGAGACCATGCTCTTTGATTGTGGCTAAAGCTGATTCTCATGGGAGATTGCTAACATGTATGTTTTCAGTGTTTTGCTAATTGTGTATGTATTCAGATTTTCCATCCTGTATTCAGGATGGAAAACAGGTTGGTGGCAATCTTTGTGTTTATGCTACCCTGCCTGACATGCATCTCCAGATTCTTTATGCAGGTGCCCAGAAACACTTGTGATGACAGCAAACAATATTGATCTGAGATCTCATTAGAAATGCAAACCTGTCACACATGGTTTCAGGACTGGATCTATGTTTTTTGTACCATCATCTACTCTGTGTACAGTTGATTACTCAGTACAATAGTTTGTTACAACTACACTGCCTTCTACGAATTTTCTTGGGAAAAGGATCCCAATACCATATATTGAAAATGAACAGTCTTATTATAAGAATGTAAAATAGTTTGAATAATATGTAGGAGGTTATACAAAAAGAATACAAAAAACCCAATTGTAGTAGGGAGGCTGAGACTGAACAACCACATTTAATATGAGTAAGGAAGGGTGTCATAGGTTTTATGAGATCTCAGATCAATAATATTTGCTGTCATCACAAGTATTAATGTATTCTAAATACTTCTAAATGAAGTTCATATTTATGTAAATTTGATTTTAAATACAAAGTCCAAACTCAAATAGCATTTGAGTGAAAATGAAATTAAAAACTACTATTGTGTTTAATTGTCTCCTTGAAAGGGACACACTGAAATACATTTTGAAGTATACTCCTTGAGCTGTGGTTCTAAGAAAGGAAATCCATTAAAATTTCTATAAACTATCTTTTAATAATGTGCCCCAATAATTTAAGAATAATATTCACCATAGTGAGTAAGAGAGTTCATTCAGTTCTCACTCACAATGCAGTTAAGTTTTTTCCAGCTGCCCCCTTATAGGTTACTTTACAGCTTGAGGAGGGTGCAAACCCTATTTCCCAAAACCATAGCAGTGAAGAGGGCTACTTGTTCTCAGAATTTGCTTAGGCTGTTGCTATGCTGATTGATATACGCTTTTCAGTGAAACAAGTAAACAGAATCATTAAATCACAGTTACAAGGATTTGTTTGGTTAGAAGGCAGTGCAGCAGACAGATGACTGTTCTTCAGGGGAATGCAGGATGAAAAACATTGCTTTTGTGTTATCTGGGGCTGCTTTAGGTTAGTTACTTAAGTGATTTAAAAGTCTGAAAAAGGCTCAGAAGAGGTCAGCATATGAAAGTTTCTTTAATTCCTCCTGAGGAAAAAAATGTTTTAAATAAAGAGGACTGCATATTTTATGAGTAATTACATAAAATGTTTTTCTTTCTTCTGAAAAGACATAGCTGCAGAAGCAGCTGGGTAGGACTTTACAAAGTGCCATATCAATAGGCCTAGTATTCAATGGACTTTTGGCTATAGCTCGAATTCCAATTTAACATTGTTTACTGAGTTATGAAAAATATACCTGGCTGCTGCTTTAGCTTTTCTAATGTGCAAATCTCTGTCATGAAGCAGCATAGCACAGTATTAAAGGAAAGTATTCCACCATGAACCTTTCAGTATGCAAATTACTGTGTACACTCCTGTATCCATTGGTACAGTAACTTCTCAGTGTCAACTGCTTGTATCACCAATATTTCATGCTCTGTTTCCTTCCCTAAGCAGGCACACATTTTGTGGTGTATTCAGTTAATTGGTATGAATCAGTCCTGTTGTCAGAAAAAGTAGTTATTAGGAAATCATCTTTAGAAGCTGGCCAGTAGAGATAAAGACTAGAGATCATCTAGTTTCAAACACATGCCTCACTAGACAAACAGTACAAACTTTTTAAATCTGATACATAATTTATTTCCCTATTTATTAAAAAATCTTTTAGTCCTATTCCAAACAGTATGGAATGGAAAATAATCTATACAGGGGGCCTTGTTATTTTGCATTCTGGTGTCTCTTTAAGACAGAAGTATGATCCTTCAATTCCAAATGAAATCAAGTCCAGACTTTAAAGCCCCCCTAATGTCAAGAATTAAAACAAAGACAATAAAAATAGTAATGTTTTTGAAATAGTTTCAAGTGCTCTACAAAATAATGCTGCTTATAGTAGGTTAATTTTCTTTGAGTCACTAAGGAAAAAATTTGAAGCTGCAGTCCATGCTCACAGTAGAGTGTCACTGAATCTTGGAAGTAATGCTGTGACATAAGAGGTCATGTCCCAGATAAAGTTCAAAGTAATTTGAAGAATAATATGTATTGCTACTGTACTTCTGGTTTTGTACTGACTTAGAGCACTAAAAACTCCGCTGGCTATGTTCTTAGGTGGAATGATGAATGTGGAGAGAACCATGTGCTTGGGTCACATATCTTGGTTTAAAAACATGTGAATAACAGATCTGGTTTGGAATTCTGGGTGAATCTAAGAAGACCTGAAATTCTGAAAGTAAGGTTACTTTTTTCAGTGTTTCTGAATTCTCACTCATGAAAAGAATTCTGTACTCAAACCCAGGCAAACAAAGTCCTTGCTTTCTCTAGGTTTGGTCTTAGACAAGAAATCTACTGCCTTCTGGAGTGAAGCAGTAGGATAGATTGCTGTTCTTGTTAAAGATGGTCCTTGAGAGGACTTGTCCCAAACTCCTGCTGCAAAGATTCACAGAATGCTTTAGAATTTTCCCTGGCTTTCAGTCAAGATTCACTAAGAATACCTAAGTGATGCCCTGAACCATTTCTGTCATACTGCAGTTTTGAAAAAGGGGATTTCAGTGCCCCAAATAGACTGGGGCCTCTCTGAAGACTCCCTGTTAACTTCTTAATAGGTCCCTTATGAATTCCACGTATTTGAACTCCCAATTTCAATATAACTGTGTTAAATCTGCAGCCAACTAGAAACACCACTTTTAGAGCTGATGTTGTTTTAATAGCTTCAATACTGCATTTCTTACTCCTGAATGTTGCCTTCTCTGCTTCAGCTTTTTCCTCTTTGCAGACTTAGTGAATTGATTCTGTTTCACTGGCTCATGACTTGTCCAAACATAGAAGAAAGGTGGAAGCCTGGTTACCTGAAGGCAATATGCCTCTACTGGAAAAATAATTGTTTCCTGAGAAGATATATCTGTCTGTGTATATGTATAAATATACAGCTAGTTTTGAGATTTTATATAACATATATAATATATATAACACACACACACACACATATATATATACAAAAATTATATTATACATAACATATACTATATATAACATATAATATATATAACACACACACACACACATATATATATACAAAAATTATATTATACATAACATATACTATATATAACATATAATATATATAACACATATAATTGGTTTTGAGTGCATTCAAATGAGTAGCAGTCATAATAGCCATGAGCAACAGAGGAACTTGTTTTTAACCAGAGGAAAAAAAAAAGACCTCTTCCCATCAACAGTTTTAAAGAGCCCTTAAAGACCACACGATATCTGATAGCAACAGGGGAGTTAGCACTCATGCAGATGTCACCAACGTGTTTTTGCATATTTTCTTCCAATATCTTAATTAAATTAAGTTACTTAAAATGATGTAGTGAATACCTGTCTGGAATGACACCTGGGAGAGAGCCCAGGGCATATTGATAGTAATAGGATGTTCTTCAATCTAGTCAGGTTCCTCAGAAATGGGAGAGCAGACACCAAGTGAGACTTGACCACAGTCAGCAATTAATGATTTAGAGCATTCTTAAACCTTGGAGGTTAAATAAATGTGAATGATTTTCATACTGACTAACTACTAATACTGTAGGAAACAAAGTAAATTAATTTCCAAGTAGGTAACAAGATTTAATTTAGCAGTGTATTGTACTCCTATGAGTCATATTTTCAGTAAAATAGTTTATTGTAGTAAGCCTTTGCTGTATATAGTGTTCCTGTAAATTCTTGCAATAGGGATAAATTAATTTGTATTGCTAACCAGCACTAAAGCAGTGCACTCTTCCAACTGGTAAGTTCTTGAAATCCAGGAAAAAGAAACATTTTAGTGGCTATTTGTATAGTCAGATTATGTGTGAAAATCATAGGTTTTTAAAATCTAGAAACACAGCCATTCCAAAGATGCAAAGTTTAAGTATTCAAAAACAGATGACTAATTTCAAACCAGCTTTTGTTTTTTAATATTAATATTCCCAACCATCCTACTATCCCATCCAATGAATATAAATCACAGTTCCTTTCTGTAACTGTCCTTAATAATACTGCACTTAGTTTCTGTCTGGGATTGTACTTGGCAGTCATTTTCTGAAATTTTTTTTTTCAAAATACAAACAGTAGAAAAAAAATAGATGTAGAATATAAAGCCATTAAAGGCCTAAAGGTCATTAACTGCAGTGAAACATGAACATATTTATAAGATCTATTTAGATTTATAAAATTAAACTTAAAAAATGCCATCTAGACTTCAAAAAATGCTGAGCTTGATTTCTATGTGGAGCAGCTTTATCACACTACAAAATGCTCACTTGTTTATACCACTGTGATTATCAAGTGATGGTAAACAAAGCAACCCTTATAAAGAGTCCACTTTACATACTGTGAAGGTCATTACAGAAAACTCCAGGTGGAGAAAAGCAGCACAGAGATGCCATCTAGCAGTAACTCCTAGAAATTTCCTAGTACCCTATGGATACTTCCTTCTTTCAAGATACTGCACTTATGAGTAGGAGAAAGGAAGATTTTTCTACCCAAATCCTTTCACTGTAGCTGGCTTTCTGCTGAATGTCTAGCCACCCTGTTGGAAATAAATCTTTCATGAAATATAGTATAATTGATAATTAAAAAAAAATTCCTATGTAAATACAGAGAAAAAAATAGAATAAAGTCAACAAACATAAGGTTTAATAAGTATCTTAAATTGAAATTCAGTAATTAGCAATGTGTTAAAATTTATCATTAGTGAGCTGCCTTCCAGTTGTTGAAGAATTTCTAAAGGTGATCAATATTTTCTATCAAGTTTAAAAGAAAGAATTCAAGAGCATGAATAATAAATTACTATGGTTGAAATAAAATTTTAATGTTTCAGAGACTGGGAAATAAACGATATATACATTTTTGTTACATAGTTTACCATAAGATGGCGATACTTAAACACTTTACTATCAGTAAATAACTGAGTAAGTTGAGCACAACATCCCTGTCATAATAAGAGTGCCTGAAGACAGCAGTCTTGACTCAGTGATAGCCTGGTACTAAATTAAAGGTATTTTTTTGTCCCCAAGGCATCATTTTAAAATAGTTGATCAATAAAACCTGAAAATTATGTAGGACATGACTAGAAATGTATTGTGTATACTAGAAATATCTGTTGTGATTCATCTCTATAAGCTAAGTAGTTTGTGAGTGTCAAAGGCAGGTAGAAAGTTGTCTTCCTGGGCATACTGCACAATTCTTTCTGGAGAAGAAAGAATTTACCATTCCTTTGTTTCCTACAATTAGTTTCATATCATAGATTTGCCTCCCAAACTGCAGGGCAGAAAATTATTATTTTACTTCAATTTAGCATAAAGCAAGATAAATAATTGAGCACTAGTTCAATTTCTTAAGTGTGTTCAGTCAGAACTTGTACTTTTCTGCTAGAAAAATGTTGTTAAAAATTTTAAATACATAATTTTCCACAGAAATGTGAAATATATTGTTCATAGTCAACAAAAATTACTGTTTGCCACGTGACACTTTTTATGTTTAAAGTAGTGTAGGATCCACTTGATCTCACATTTTTTAATTTATGAAAACCCAATTAGCTCTGATAAACACCAGATTTCCAATTTTAATGTAATCTTAAGGACTTTTAAGCTTTTTTATTCCTGACAAAGTCAAAAGAGCCTGGAAAGAACATCTGAATATCTCTGAAAATGTCACACAAAGTGATGAATAAAAGGCCATTTTCATGCCCTTTGCACAGCATGGCACAGCAAAAAGGGCTAGAAGCACAGTTTCCAAAGTTCATTTGTGCCATTTCATTCCAGTGCCTCATCCTGTTTTTCAGTGCTGGATGGTGACAGAGACAGAAAATAGAACATTGTTTTCCTAGTGTTATTTTGGGGTCTGAACTAAAAAGATTTGCTCTGCCAGATCTGTTTGTTTCATTAGTGGTTTTACTCTTCTGTGGACATAGAAAGATATAAATTTGCTTTTCCTGCTTTTATGCATTCTCTTTAGTAGATCTTGCTAAGTGTAACAGAAGACAGAAAAATAAAGAAAATTGAGTGTGTGGAAACCCATAGTTATAATGAGACCATGTGCTGCTGTTCACACAGATGTGAAACTCCCATGTGTGCATTGCCTGATGAGTCTCCTTACAGGCACAGCAATACCTGACTTTCAAATAGCTCTTATTTCATAGAACTGATATAACTAATTTCTTAGGTAATGTTATTAATCCTCTATCACCTCCTGCTTTTTTAAGTTGTCACTATATCTTACTGATTGAAAAGCAGTCAGAATACTGCAGCCATAAATCAGATTTCCACTGAATTGCTTTTTAGGTTCTGTTTTTGTTTTTAAAGAGGAGCATCCCTTCCATATTGTTGGACATTCAGTACATATTTTATATGTACAGATTGATATCTTTATTTTAAATGGAAAACCTGACAGAAGAGCTGAGCATTGCCTCACACCTTTGTCTGGTACCTAACTGCTTCCATTAATATGACATTCACTGCCATGCAATGTACATTGTGGCAACATGGCACGGAGTGCTGCTGGTAATGGACTGCAATACTATAGCAACATTTTCTCTTCTCACGTTTTTATAATGCTCGCAGTTACAAGACTGTATGCCACAAAAAAAAAAAAACAAAAACAAAAAAAAAAAAAAAAAAACCAACCAAAAAAACCACCAAACTAAAAAAACAAAAAAAAAACCAACAAAAAACCGACAAATGAGACAAGTTCTACATCTATAAAATACAGCACTACAGACAACTGCAGACCTGGGGGTTTTCAGTCATTATGCTTGTTTGTAAGAGGTAGAGTGCAATTCTGGTTTTCTAAACGATTTCATCTGAAATCTCCTTCACCAGCTAGGCTGCACGGCTAAAACGCATTGTTTACTTTTATCGTTATTTCGATTTCAGCTGCGATCTCTTGGTGACTTGAAGCCGTTTGTAAAAAACGGAACTGCAGCAGCCCGGAGCGTGGCTGTAGTACTAAATTCAGTGTCTTCACGTGACGCCTTCAGTTTCACTCTAAACAAATTAATTTCCAGTCGGAGGCTGCCGATCCCTGCTTCCAGCGCCTCGCTGCTTCCCCAAACTGCTGCAGTCACCCAGCGCTATAAATGCCTCCCTGCCTGGAGCGGGATGGATCGCCGCTGGTTCGCGCTGGACAGCGCCCGGCCTTGGACAGCTACCGGGCACGGCAGCCCCGTTCTCGGGGCGGGCACGGCTCAGCTCCTGCGAGCGAGGGCTGCTGCCGGGGGCCTCGGGGGTGCCCAGCCCTGCGCGCCCGGGTCCAGGGCCCCGCTGCACGGCACCGCGCCCCCCGCCCGGCCGGGAACCGGAGCCAGCCGCTCCCGACACGAGCTCTCCTCTCCCTCCTGGCCGCTCGCACAGCCAAGGACACGCGCCCGCCTCTCCCCGGAGCCGTCCGGCGCATCGCCCGCTACCGCATCCG
>VZRH01004833.1:2126495-2168605 GCA_013397555.1 Urocynchramus pylzowi
CGGCCGCGGGTCAGCGCCCCCGGCAGTGGCCGGCGCGGGCCGCTCCTCTGTGGAGCGCAGCTGTCGGGGAGGAGCCGCTGTCCCGAAAGGAGCGCCTGGCTCCATGGCAAGGGGGGGTTGATGTGGGGAGCTGCGGGAAGAGGCTTTTCCTCTTCCCTTTTCCTCAGGGAATCCCTTTCGCATCTCCGTCTAGAAAGTTAAGTTAGGGCTTGACTGAGCTCTGGTGAGGGTAAAGCCACCTATGCTTTCCAGCTGGCCCACGGGCAGCAAGGCCCGTCGTGTCTCCCTGAGCTGAGGTGGGAAAGCCTGTGCAGGTGCAGGCAGGTGGAGGTCATTTGCTGAGTGGAGACCTTGAAAGCCTGCCCGAGGGCAATCAGGAGTTTCCTTTTCCCTACATCAGCCAGCATCTTTGCAGTCAACGCAGCGCTGTTTTGCCAGCCAGGGCTCTGGCTCTGTCCCCTGTTCAGGTCGGTTTCACAGGTCAGTTTCAAAAAACTTGATCACGGGACAGGCAGCGATGGGATTTGGCTTCCTCAGGCATGTGCCTTCAGCACAGCTGAGCCTGGCCCAAGTGTAAATAACAGTACTATCCTGTTAACATGGGCAAAGCGTCTTAATGGTTCAATTATATTCCCTTAGAAGACTCAGACTCAGGACCTGTGGTCAGGGTAATTTTATTTATGACACAGTCAGGATTATTAAAAATGTATTTTTCAGCTTTGTGCAGTAAAAATCTATTTTAGCTTTACAGTTGGAAATTTCTTGGTCTTAACTAGATTCTCTGGGGATTCACTGTGTGCTTTTTAAGCATCCAGTACAGAAAGGCCAACACTGTTGTGCCTTTTTTCTTTAGGTGCTGTATAATTTTAACTGAGGGAAAAGTGGGTTAAAAATATCCTTTAAAAAAAAAAACTTGAGTGTTAAAATACCAAAGTCCAGACAAAGCAAAACCCCAAGTTTGGGAGGGTGTTAGAGTAGTGTGAACAGAACATGATTTTCTAACTGTCTCTAAGTGTACAAGATTGGTGTCATGTGCCTTGAGGAGCTCTGACCACTGCTAAAAGACAAATGGAGCTTTGTGCTTACAGGCTACCTGTGAAAAGATTGCACATCCTTGGCATAGTGTTCCCAGATCAAAAATGCTGAATTTTCCTGTGATTTCCAGTGTTTTATTACATTTTTGAATTGCTTCTAGGATTAAAACAACTAGATTTTGCTATTTGAGTGAATTAAAATTTATGTTTTATGCTAAGATGTCTTAGACACCCCCTTTTCATCAGCAGAATGAGATGCAGAGATACAGTCTTTCATTTCCTTGGAAGGTAGGTCTACAAATTACACTTCCTTATGGCATGGAAAGGAAATTATGAATGAGCTTTCATTGACATTCCAGGGTCAACAATGGAAAGAGACTCCCCTCTGATACAGCTGCCTTTGAATTACCTTCTGCAAGGAAAATATAAAAGATACAGAAAGGAGATTAGTTAATTTTTTTACTCTCCTGTAGAAAGTGTGTAAAAGCCCTATTTTCTATTAAATAGCACTAAAAAAATATAAAAGGGAGCAGCCACATGTGCTCATATGAATTCAATATAAAGTAATGGTACCAACTCACTGAAAACCTCAGGTCCTCCAAAGGACAAAGTGAATGGTGCTTTCAGCAGAAACAATTTCATATGAAAAAAGAACGTAGATTCAAAGCCACAAAGGCAAGATTGAAGGTATTTAAATCTTTCTAGAGCACCTCAGTGACTAGTTCTCTAATTTTCCCTAGCTTTACTTTCCCCATGCTTTTCTCCTTTTTTTCTCAGTTTATCACCGATAAAGTTGGCAAAGCATATGAACTATTAAATTAATCATAGAATTGAAACTTTAAGGAGCTTCAGTGATGCAGTATGTTTTTCCACTTCCTGATGCTGCTTGGAATATCTGTCTTTGAAATCAGTAAAATATTGAAGAGTTAAGTTAAAAAATAAAACCAATGGTTCTCCTAAAAACCCAAGCCTTCAGAACTCCTGAGCTTCTCAGATACTTTTATGTGTTACAAACTAATAAATTGTTTGATATATGAAAAGGTACCAAAATGTGTTTCAAAAGGATAGCATAAAATGACCCAATTCTTTTCTTCTTGATTTTTATAATCCATTCAGAAGATAATGAAAATACGTTATAGACTCGTTCTTCCACCTTCGAGCAATCTGATAGCTATTTTTTTTGACAGAAAAGACTGTCTGAAGACTAGTGAGAATGATTAGCAATTAGTACCTGAAATAATTCTGTTTGTTAAAGTTTATCTGAAAAATTAAACAAAATTCAAGTTCTCATGAGAAGTTTTTATTTCTGCCATATGTCCTGAAGCGACAAGGGAATACCTGATTGTGAAGATCTCTCTCTAGCAAAGCTTTTAATCATCTTTAAAAACCTATGAATTTCTACGTGAATGACATTTCTTCTTGAGGTCTTTCTGTGGAGACTGACTGCTGCTGTCAGTGTGAAATGCATGATTGTGAGAGAGAAGAAAAGAGGCACCAAAAGCTTTCTGCAGGCATGGAGGGACACAGTATTAGAGTGGAGGCAGGCTGTGAATGCAGCTTGTCTGGATGGGGAGGGGTGTTTTCAGTGTGTGCCTGGAGTCAACAGCAACTTCCCTTCACACCAGATTGCAAGATGTATTGCTGGAGGTGGGGTTAGACAGAGACTTGTTCACTCAGGTGCATGGAAAGCAAAATTGATAAATTTGCTGTAGGTACCAAATTACACATAAATAAATCTGAAGTTCTTCAATCTGAGTTTGGCAGCTGGAAAGTAGTGGTGGGAGTTGTGAAAAAAGATCCCTCACATCTGCATCTGTTGAAAGGCAATCTTTCTTTGTAGCAGGTAACATCTGAAAACTTTAAAATTGCAGTGCTAACAAATATTTTTTCCAAACAGGAAACTTCTTCATTAAATTGGTCTTATTCCTAATATTTCATGGGTGTTGAATTTTCTACTAGATTAAGAAGGTGGTCTGGATTTTGAATTTCAGGCATTCTTCTGATTGTGAGAATGAAAAGTTTTGGGAATTGGAAACAAGATACCTTGTTCATGTTAGCTGCTCTGAAATGTCCTTGAAGAGGATAAATTTGTTCTTCACTACATAAAATAATTTGATATCTCAAGGAAGCTAAAGAGAGAGAAAAAGACAAAACAAAATTAAGCTATCAGTGGCACAGAAGCTAAGCTTTTTGACACGTTATATTTGTTTACATTTGGAAAGAACATGACAGAAACAACACACAAAGTTTTTAAAAATCAGATGATTATAAAAATTAGTAAAAATTGGTTTAATTTAGCTAGTGAACAGTACATAGATGTTAAATAAAATATTAAAATATTGCACATGTAGGACAAAATTCATGGTGGGACTACTTTAAATTTGTTAATATTTGGATAGCTTTTAGCATCAAATTGAAGTACAATTTATAATTATCAGTCATATTAGCAATGTAATTTTTGGAATCTGTCAACACTATGACCTTGCTTTCTAATGCACATCTATATGAGCTAAATTATCAAAATGAGGCTTTAGAAGCATGTTTTAGAAGCAGTCACTCTAACTGTCTTAGTCATAACTATTTTTCTAAACAGAATTTTTGGAAGTCCTACTAGTACCTGAAAAATGTATTTTGATATTTTGTTTGTTATCAGAATTAAAAGGTGACTCAATAATTACTGAAAATAAATTTAGGAGTTGATGTTTTTCCTACTCCTTGCTTCCTAGAAGTGAATCTTTCAAAAGAATCTTTCTTACTCAGAGTTGTTTTAGGAACTTTTCTGTGACCATTACCTTTCTTTGCATACCTCTGTAAGAGTGCACTGAAAGTAGTACAAATCCAAGTTTCTGCAGAAGCGCAGTGCTGTTATTTCCCAGTGAGCTCGTGTCGATGCCAGTGGTGAGGTGTGCTGTGATGGGAGCATCTGTGAGTCAGCATCAGTGTTACTGCCTCCCTCAGCAAACATGAAGTACCTGACAGATGGACAGAAATATTTAGGTACTGGGTGATGTGGACAGGTTTAACAGAGAACCTGTGAGTCAGGCACCTCTTTAACTCTTTGTTTAAAGCTAATCCGTATCTAGAATTTACTTTTGTCAAAGTTTAAGTTTGACCTTAATTTTCATTGGAGAAGAAATGGCCTTAGTAAAGTATTCCCACATATTTACAGTTCCTATGAAATACAAGAAAGACTTAACTCTGTGGAAGTTTAAATTGTATATAAAGCTAAGATAAATATTTTTAAACATTTCTGTGATTTAGCTTGCTTTGCTTTTCTTTCAGATACCATGCTTATTTATTTACTTTTTAATTCAGGACTTCATTAATGCATCAAAGAGAAATCTATAAAGTAAATCATCTTTCTGGCCTTTTAGGAGTTAACATAATCTTTAGAGTACAATATAGCTATAGGATATTCAGATTTATAGTTCAATTATATTTGAATCACTATGAATAGAAATGAGAGAATGTAATTAAAGATTTCATCAGTGTGAAATGTAGGAAGGGCATTCTTTGTAAAAGTGACAGCATCTATAAAGAATGCATCTCTGCCAGCAGTGCTTTTCCTAGGAGGTTATGGAACTCTGCTCACAAGTGTTCTGGCATTTTCCCCTTCCAGTATGGACAAGTACTTTACAACAGAGCCCATCAGAGTAGCCTTTAATTGCATTGTTGGTAATGAGTGACTTCTATTATTTTTAATATTGTAAAATTTAAGGATTAAGATTCTCTTCTACAAGATCTCAAAAATGTATGATCCCATAGAATAAGTGAAACTTGGAGAATTAAGATTAAAATGCTTTTTATTTTAGAATACAGCACAGATTAAAAAATCTAGAAGTTGTTTGATAGAGTTTGGTTTGTCTGATTCAATATGAGTAGGAATAATATGATTTTTAAATGCTATAATACTCACTTGGCAATATTTAAAATTGACTATTATCTCTAAAATACATAAATTTTTGCCTGTCAAGTCACAATTAAAGTTGGGCTAAGTAGCTGATTAAGTCTCCTTCTCAGTCTCAGGAATCTGTAGAATGTTTAATATTAAATACCTCTTCTAATGTATGTATTTTTAATGTATTTTGCAGAAGTAACAAAGAGCAGAATTCTGTATGATGACACATGTATGAATTTATTTTGGTATATTCTCTAAATATTTATATGCAGGCAAAACTAGTTTGTGTCTCATAGCATTTATATGAATATTTATTGACCAAAGAGTTATAGTAAAGAGGCTGCTTGCAATATTCTGGTGTAGCAGCATGAAGTTTGTGGGAATGGAAAGGCCAGCTATTGGTCCTCAACTATTGATCATTGTAGAGTTCCTGGGACTCAGCATCTTGTGTCTCAAAGTAACAAAATAATAATAAGGAATTGCTACTAAAAGTTCAGTTGCAATACCAGTCTGTCATAATCACTTAGGGTGCATTAAGTATTAAGGGAAAGATTAGGTCATGATTACAAATGATGGTGCAAACATTCTGATGGACTTTGTGTTCTGTTTTATTTCAAGGTTTTGAATTAACCATCATACCTGATATTTTCCCCCAAATGAAGAATCAATGTATGTAGAATCTTTCTTGGGTGCAGAAATTTCTGCTGAAGTGGAGGAAGAAAAGTTTGTGTAAGAACCCGTTGTAAAGAAAAATGGTCTTAAGAGGTGGGTGTTTTCTGTAATACAGTAGTTCATTGCTTTGATTTTTTTGAGTTTTGGTTTTTAAAAGAACCTACCAGTGTGGTGCTATTTGTGGTACTATTACAATGTTCATGATTCTGTTCCATATAGCCAAGGGCTTGTTATAACTGATGGCATAAACTCAGGCACTGTTAAGAGTACTTTTTGTAAGTTGACACATATTTGATTTTTTAATTCCAGGTAGATGTTGGAATATAATTAATTTGGAAAAAAAAGTAATTTTTCAAGATGATGCTTGCTGGAATCCCCCGGCTGCTTCTTTAGGATTAGATTTTGAATACTGGTGTGGGTGCAGTGGAAGGAGCCTGTCAGTGTGCTCTCTGAGATCAGATTAAGCAGGTAGGCAGCTTTTCAGGAGGTAACCCTTAGGAAGAGAAATACCTGAGAAAGGTGGCTCCATCCAGGTCTCAAAGCAGGGCAGTGAGCTAATGAAGGGTTGTGCTGGCTGGGCTGAACAGCTCAGCTGCTTCTGAATTCCACAACGTTCAGTGTCATTTGTTTTTGATTTTCTCATTACATTATCAGATTTAGGAGTCTATAACTTGCATGT
Source organism: Urocynchramus pylzowi (assembly GCA_013397555.1). Taxonomy (NCBI): domain Eukaryota; kingdom Metazoa; phylum Chordata; class Aves; order Passeriformes; family Fringillidae; genus Urocynchramus; species Urocynchramus pylzowi. The sequence goes on from VZRH01004833.1 coordinate 2,132,779, forward strand.
GGGACATATTATCCCTTTTTGATTCTATTCCATTTGCCCAGTGTTACCCCAAGTGCTCGAGAGTTGGCTCTTATGTAGTTTTGATTTTCCTCCTATCCTGTTGCTCAGCAGCCACAGAAGGACAGATACGATGATTCCATTCATTCCAGTTCCACTCATAGCTCTGGCTATGATACTTCATCAAGTAAACGTAGGATCTCTTCTTTAGAGAAAAAGGTTTATAAAGATTTTACTCAGTTTTCTGTAAGATATCAGCCCATTTGTAAATTGTAGAGGGAATAGCTGGATTAAATAATCTATAAAAAATAATTGTAATAAAGCTGTGCTTTGGAGCAAAATGTCACGTGATTGACCTTAAATTGTGGTTTGCATTCCAGTAATTTTGTTATCTTTTATAAAACTACCCCTAATTTATAACTAGTGTGTCTAAAAAGTGAATAATACCGATAATATTTAATATTCAGGGAGCATAAAAACTATAAATACCTTACATTTTAATGCATAAGGAAACTCTTTTTCACTATTAAGCCAAGCAGTGGAACAGGTTGCCCAGCAAGGCCGTAGCATCTGCATCCTTGGAGGTTTCCTAGACCAGATTGAATAAAACTTTGTGTGACTTTGAAGTCTGACTTCACAGCTGACCCTGCTTTGAGCAGCAGCTTGAGCTGGAGACCTCCTGAGGTCTCCTCCAGCCTGAATTGTCCTGTAACAATGTGAATGGTGGAGATCTGCACAACTGGCTTGTCTCTTCTGCTGTGAGCAGGACTTGGAGGCAGCCACCTATCTTATTCCTCAGCAGATCTGAGAAGGTGTAGGTGCTGCATTTCCCATCAATATGGAGTTTTTGACCAGTATGATGTGTATTATATAGTTTTATATGTATATATATTTATATATTGCTATGTAGATCAGTTTGATATGAGTTTTAATTACAGGAACAGCACTGTACAAGTTGAATTGAAAATGTGTGTGTTTTTGGAACACCTCTGCTTTTTTCCAGAAGCTAGCTGTAGTCTTTGTATGAATGGTGTCAAACTCTCAACATAATTCATTATTTTAAAAAGTTGCTTCTCTGTGCTAGCCCCTGAACATTGCTTTTCAGGAACTTCAGCTTTCACATTAATACAATTTTTCTTTGTCCCAAGTTAGAGGACAGCATTTTAAATCAGAGTAATACTGAGGGTGGACAATGAAGTACATAAATTCCTTTCTCACATCTGCACTGCATGAGGGTTTATTTAAATCTAATGATATTTTTGAATATAACCTAGCTTCAGCTGTTAAGCAGTGGACTCAACCCCAAAGTTTAAATGAATTTGCTGAGATAGTCTCCTTTTCTGTTTTAAACCCATGAGACACTACCAATTCTTTTACAGAACATGAACAGGCATTATATGACTTGGGAATGAGGAGTTTGATAACATACTTCTTGGAAAGCAGCACAGCTTTTCTTTCAGAGAGAGTAGTACAAATCCCTTGTTGTCATATTCGGCAGATGGCAGCATGCATGTTAACTGGCTGGGTATTTGCTTAAATCTTTCAGCTGCCATACCATATTGATGAGCAAAGTAATTAATTTGTGAGTGTCTTTAAGGTCAATCACAGTGGAAGCTTTTAGTGTGTTAATATGAAATACCATATTTACCCTGAGGGTGCACTGTCACAGCAGGTAGAAATTAATGGTGGAATTAGATAATTTTCTTCCTAGAATATAACCATGTTGAAAAAAAGAAAATTTATAAAACTAGTAGAGTACAATTCAGAAGCCCAGTGTTTCAAACGTTAAAACACAAATATGACATTTCCACTAATGCATATCTGAAAGGCATCAGGATGGAGGCCTGGGATTAGGCCATTAAAATTGAGGAACCTTTTGAAATTGAGGAAATTGAGGAACCTTTTGAAATTTACTCATCATTAATTTGCAATATGCCATTCCCAAGAGTCTTGATTTGCTTGGATGCTGACCTTTAAGTCACTGTCAGTCAGTGTAAATGACATATATAGCATGCATACATGGCTAAGAAAGCTGTTTCTGTTGTGTAACACAGAGCCTTAGAAATGTTTAATGTCACTTAACTTTCAGGCAGAAGAAAGCAACCCCTTAGGATATGGTTGTTACAGTGTTGTTTTTTTTTTTTTTCCTTGTATAAGGTACAGTGATCTTAAAATGCAGTTTAATTGCTGAGATGATGAAGTGTCCCTTATGCTGGAAAATATTTGTGTTGATGTTTTTGTGGTCCCTTTTATATTTCAACATCTGAGTCACAGTCAGAATTGAAGGAAGACTGTCTTCTCTTCTCTCTCAAAAGCTGTTTGAGAAAAGCTCTTTAAGAATGCACACCTGCTGCCTTGCTATCACAAAGTAGCATCAGGAAATATGTGTGAGCTAAACCTCAGTTAGGTGTAGCAAAGAATGAGTACAGCTAGCTGGAATTTACCCATGTCTACTTGGACAATGCAAAATTTACTCAGTTCTTACTTTTATCCTGTGGTGCCAAACTCAGTGATTTTATCTGTTAATTTTTAATTTTGTTTTTAAAAACCAGTGCAGTTTTGTCTTCTGGTTTCTCTGCTAGACCAGGAGCTGTCAACCAAATGCTGGAAACATTGAGACCAAGTCTAACTGTTGTTACCAGTTAAAAACAGTGAAGTGCACAGATCCTGGTATCATTTTGTTTCCTCTAAAAGTTTCAGAGGCATAATTGCTGGAAAAATGTTAATTTCCTATGAGCCCTGTGATAAGCTAGCCACATTGTGCCCATTCACAATTTATATGTGGGTGAGGTCAGGCACAATTTAGTTGATGTAGCAGGTGTGCTCTCTGGAGTATTTTGCTGATTTTATGTGTTGGTGTTGGTAGGTACTCCTTCATATTACAGTGGTCTAGATCATTGCAAATTAAATGAGAGATTAGATGAAAGCTCCTTGTTTGTCTTTGCTCTGCTCTTTAAGCGTGGCATATGGTCTTGTACAGACTAGGAGTTAATTCCATGCCAGATTAAATACTTGAAATGTCAACAGCACATGAAAACTAAGCAAAAAGAAGCATCTCAAGAAAAAATGGTAAGTACACATAAGTGTAAGCATGTAGCATTAGGGTTTTTGTATTAATAAACTTGTCAAAATCCATATAATTTTTCACTCTGTAGTAGAAATGTAATGGCCCCAGGGCATTAGCTCATGAATCACTTGCAACTCTGAAGAAGTTCATATTTCTTACCTGTTCCAACTGCTTGGTGTGTGAATCACTAAAGGAATGGGCTAGTATGGGATCTGCTAAGGCCTATGAATTCCTGTGGGGAAGAATGGGTCAGGAGAAGTGGTGACAGAATTAAATGTCATTTGGTTGTACTAGACCCAAGTGTAGACCCTGTGCATTCTTGTTGGAGGAAGCCAGGGGTTCTTTGGAAGAGGACTCCTCTTGCTTGGGAACCAGTCTGAGGGGCTCCCACAGTTCAGACATTGAGCATGTGCCTGTATGAAGAGGCACAATGAAGACATTGATGTAAGGAGGAGATAAAGGAAGGTTTTCCCAGAGTGGACATGATTTGGTGGTGTGAGACATCAGAATAACACTGGTGAGTGCAGTAAGTTTCTGCACACAAAACAAATCCTATGCACTTTCTGACTTGAGCTCTGTCCCACACTAAGAGTACAGCTTCCACCCTTCCTCCTTTGGATTTAGTATGTGTCTGGGTTTTTTATCAGCTTCAGGTCTCTCTGGGGTGTTAGTCTCTCTGGGGAATGGAAAGCTTTTCCCCTCAGATTAGTGCAGATTGGAAACTACACACCAATCAAAGCACCTCAGTGTGTCTTGTCTATTGAGAAGATAGTTCAGAATGCCACAGGTTCATCAGGCACAGTTTGGTCAGAAGGGAGCTGGAACCTTAATAATCCACTAGAGCACAATGGCAATCAAGAAGGTGCTGAGGAGGGTTAGAACACTGAGGGAGGAATTGGGTAAAAAGCTTCAAGAGGAGGCTTTGCAGTCTCAACAGCAGTAGAGGGACTGATGACAATTTTCTCTTTGAGAGAAACAGTCACGTAATATACTGTAATCTGTGCTGTTTGAGGCAGTGCTGAACTAGTGGTTTTGCTTAGATAAACCATCTCTCTTGCATGATGTCTTTCTTTCCTGATTTCTGGTTAACTCCAACTACCTTTTCTATAGTGTTCATTGAAGACTGAAATTGTTCACCTCTGAAAATCATAGTGGAATTCATTTTGATATTTAAAGTTTGGAGGAATAAATCTGAAGCTCCATCAAACATTTCAGACTCAGAAGTACCACAGCCAAGATATATACCAGGAGATGATAGGAACTGTGGCTTCATAATTTAACAACAGCACAGTTTTATCATTATTGTTCCTTTTATGTAGGTGTGAATATATATGAAAATGGGAGTTCAGGAATACTTGGACAGTTATTTCCCCTAAACCTCAAAATTGCAAGCAATTATTTAGCAATTATTAACTTACACACTGCCACATCCACTCTAAGTGTGTAAGTTAATCCACAGACCTTCAGTTCTGAAGACACATGCTGAAGACTCAGGGTTCAGTTCACCAGGGGAATGTATTGGATAAACTGGAACTTTCTCCACATTCAGTCACTGAGCTGAGGCATCCAGCATTTGGCATTAGGTATGACAGTATCTTATCAATCTTCTAATGCTCTAAGTGCTTATTAGCTTTTAAAGACTAGGCAAAAAATTATCATTTAAGTTGTAATTAAGTTGTCTTTCTGATGCTTAAATGGATCAAACATTTACACCATTTCTCCTAAGTATGTGCAGTACACTAAATCTGTTTTACAGCCAAGAAAAGGTGACAATGGTGATTAAAAAACTGAAACATTGACATGTGTAAATCTAGTGTGAAATGTTTTATTATATTATATATTTATTTATTATATATTATATATATAATATATTATTATATTGAAAACATTCTGAAACCCAGTTAAGTTAAAGCAGAAAAACACTAAAATGGGATGCAAAAATGTTTCCTGTCTGAAAACAAAGTGGCTGTCAGCTGAAAAAAATCAATATATTTGCTCAATAATTTCATTATTGATTGTTTAATTTCATTTGTATGTGTAAAATTACATAGAACATTCCTACAAATTGACTCAGAAGCAAGACTTCATTGTTTGGATGAACATGAAAATGCTTACCTAGTATTCTCATCAGTTTGGTAGTAGCCCTCCAGAGGTACAAGCAGACTAAAAATCCTGGTCAATGTCTAATTACTGTACACTCAAAATGATTGTGAAGGTTTGGAGAGAGTGGGAAAGAAAACAATGGATTGTTGTGTGAAAGCAATAACCTAAAAATGAGATATGCCCGGTTTTGTGTTTATTGACGGCTCATCTTAACAGCTCCATAACCACAAAGGAAATAGCTTCTTTTAAGGCACTGTAGAGAGAGTACCAACTGAACAGGGCTTATTGCTTCCTATCCTTCATGAAAAGATGTGGCTTTTAATGAAATATGCATAAAAGTATTTTAGATATGTGACCTACATAATCACACTCATCCTGAGAGGTCAGGGTAGAAAATTTTTCTATTCAGAATAATTAAACTCCCCCTTTGTATTATTCCGCATTAATTCAATATTCTTCTAAAAAATAAAGCTTCCACAACAGTTTTAGTAATCAGCTTTTCAGATTTATGAGCTATTTTTATGCTAGTATTGTTCTGTGAGACAAAACTCCTTGATCAATTGCCAGGCAACTGTTTCGGTCTTTTCCCAACACCCTGCTAATTCAACACATTAAATTATTTTTAATTGAGTAACTTAATTATTAAAAAAATCCCCTTTGTCATGATTCTGTAAACATATCTTATACAAACAATTATCTAAGTATAGTCACATTGCTTCCTTCATCCCCATATCTCTCTTGTGCAGAATAAAAAAAGTTCCCAAACAAAAAAGGAACATGCTGGAAAAACTGAAGAAGCTTTTGTCATTGAAATTATTCCCCAAAGTACAAGACCAGTTTTAATCAGAGGTCCAGCTATAAGACAGCTTTAAGAAAAATTTTGAGAGGCACTTTCAGTATATTTTAATGTATAAAAAACCAGTTGTTCTGCTTGTCTGCAAGGAAATGTTCTATCTCAAGCCTTCATAAGTACTTCATAAGTACACGTACAATGAGAATGTAAAAATTAAGACTAAGCAGAAGTGATTCAGGTAGTGTATTTTCAGGTTGAATAAGGAAGAGATTACAGGGACATTTTGCTTTAAAGCAGTATGTTTTATGTTACCCAAAATGATGGAATCATTGAAGTTAATGCTCATGCATTCTTTGCTGCGTAGTTACAGAGTACTTGCTGCCTCCTTTTCAGCTGAAGAGTGGCTTTTTTGCATTCAAGAGTGGCTTTTTGCTCTTCCTGAAACACTTTATTATTCCAGCAACAGTCACAACAATGCCTCTCCTAAAAAACACCCAAAAGGAAATGAAAGGTGTGTCTGAAAGGATCAAGAGGGACTGAGGGGGAAGATGGTGTAGCTGCCTTGTCTACAGCATCTTCTTTGTTCTCGTAACAACTCAGAAATGCTTTACATTCATGACAGAAGAAGAAATCTTTGCTCTCTATAGTGAAAAAATTATATTTTATGATTTCTCTTAAGAATCATTCGCATAACAATATTCTTGTTTTTACCAAGGTATTTACATGATTTGACATATATATTCAAAGTGTGTTCCCTTGATCAAAACTTAGGCCTCCAATGTATTGCAGCAGATTAAACAGTGTAGCTATAGAAAATACCTAAGCTGCCATTACAGTTAATTTTTAGCTCTACATGCTGCTGAGGGTCAATCATTATTACTTCTGTTAATTTTTCATCTGACAGAAGCTCACATAGCAGTGCTCATAGCACTGCTTTCTGTTTATGACACATGCTTAAGGCAATGAACACAAAAGGAGTTTCTATCCAGACTCCAAGCAGACCAGTTGTAAAGTAGCTGATAGATCAAATAAATGCCTCTCTTGATGGAAAGAGAAACCTGCACAGGACTTTGGTGAACTTGGTGTAACATCACTTTAAGGAATCCAGACATCTATCTGCATGGATGATTTAGAGCCTCTATAGTGAGTAATCAGAAGTTGGTGTGTATTAAAGACAATTAAAGGTATTGTGGAAATAAGCATAAGGAATAAAAATATGTTCTGATGTGATTGTTTTTGTAAAATCCTTTGTGGGAGCCTTTCTAGATTGTATAGAAATATAAGTGAATTTTGGAGGGTGGACTGCTAAACCATGTGCCATAAGTGTGTAAAATTAGGCAGTGCAATTGTCCTCCCATCCATTGACCAAAGACACCATAACATGCTGAGATATCATATGAATTAATGTCTGTTTCCGCTAGTATGTTAAGTATACTTTTACATTTAGCTGATGAATTTTCTTGAGAAAATGCATCTGGTTTACAATCCAAGCAATTCTTGATTAGAGGCTTGATCTCCAGTCAAATATTCAGTTGTTTTGAATTGATCTTGCAAAGGAAATTCGGTTCCCAACTAATGGTTGCTAAACTGAATGCAGTAAGGCTTTTATTAATGAAGTAAAGTGTGTTGTTTTGTGTACGTTATTTACCATTTTGTATTCAGTTTTTTGGTTTAAAACTCATTCATAATTTCTGTCTTACAGTGTTGAAGCTTTTATCCTGAAGAGCCATGCTGCATGGTCTCTAGCTAAGCTCTCTGCCTAATGTCTGCAAGTGCATATTACAGTGTTGCAAGTGCTTTTCTTGTTTGTTGATTAGAATGACTACAGTTACACCTAAGAGGTCACCTGAAGGCTGCTGAGGAGCAAATAGCAGCGTGCGCATTGATTTAAGTAGATACGAGCAAGTGCCACAACCCATGCGCTCTGCAAATACTACGTTGCAAAATCTGAGTGCAGTAGAGTTCTTAGCTTGGTTGCCATGGGGTAATTCAAGTTGAAACCCACCCATCATGACAATTGCTGATCTGACCCAGATTAATACTGTGCTACTGGTACTACTGCTACTACTAATGCTACTGTAAACTATTTCTCCTGCTATTGACTACTGATCATGCAGTCGTTTCTAAAACTCTGACTGCTAACAGAACTTACTCTGCTTCCATTTACGTCTGTCATTGGCGTTCTTTGGCTTCCGGTGCTATGTGTGGTAGAGCTTTAAGACTTCTTTAATGCTTTGCTAATTTTAATGGAAAAATTGAATGCCATATCAATATATGTATGCCTGTTGAGCTTTTTTGACTTCTCAATTCTGCCTTTGTGCAGGCTTGTACCACTTTCTGCATAAGCTATGTTTGCATAGAGTTGCATGTAGAGGTCGATGATGGTTAAAGATTTTTCCTGTTGAAATTGCCTTAATATCTTTGTGTGATAAATGTGTGATGGGTTGTTTTTTTTTTTTTTCCAGTTTGTTTTGTTTAAGGTGACTTGTAGTATGAAATACCTAGTCCTTTGCATATTTTTTCTCTACAGGCAGTTCATTGATGCAAAACAAGTTCTGTCTTTCTAACTGGATATCTAGCCTCACTCATTCATAACAGTTAAAGACATGAAAAACAGCAAGGAATTTGATTCATTGCCTGTTATGACCCATTCAGAAAGGTATAATGAATGAGATTTTTTATTCCTACAGTTTAATAGACTAGAAAAAGAGTCCAAGTCCCTCCAGAAATATGGTGTTGTGTATGGTAGTGTGCCTGATATTCTCTTCCAGGAAAGTTTTGTGTTGTTATTCAGTGGTTTGAGTCATCATTTCTGTTGTCAGTGTATCCTTGAATGCAGGCTATTCCTATTTATACTACAGTGTGTAAATTCTGTCAATCATCCCTGTGTTTCTCAGTTCATGCCCCTGCTGTATCTCCCTTCCTTATGCTTTTTGTCCAGCTATTTCCCCGTTTCTCTTTCTGGCAGTTTCCAGTCACAGTGCCTGACTGTGCTGTCCATGCTTCAGCGTCTTCCTTCTCATTTGGCCTCTGATATATAAGACTTCTGCTATGGAATACATAGTTGTGTCTGAACTGGAAAAATCATGGGATAAATACTAAGAAAATAACAAAAAATGTTATTTTTATTAAATCCTCCTTGTTCCTGTGGTTTTGATTTTCTAGTTCTATGTTTCTTATGATCTCATTGTGAACCTATTTCTATGTTGGCAATTAGTTGTATATGCAACATCTGTATTTACATTTACCATTATACATGTATATCTACATTATATTTTAGTTTGTATATACATCTATAATTTAAATATCAACTGCTGATCATCACAACTGGGAAGACTTTCTGGGGAGAAAATTGTTTCAAACTCCTGCTTTTTTCCCATCATAATTTACAGTTAATAAAATAATTTTTGGATTTTGAAAGGAAGAAATAAAATTATTGGTGTAACATGGGTAAAACAACAGAAGATGGATGGGATAAAATCATGCATCACTGTTTTTAGTGTATTCAGTCATTTCTTTGTACTTGAGAAGAAGCCAGGACTAGAATTAAGGTTTTTCAAAGGGAGTCAATTCCAGTGCTCACTATTGTTTATACAGGCACAGTTTGAGGACCACTTTGAAAAACTCAAAGGATACCTAACACTGCAGTAAATAAACTAGCTGCCTATCAGATAGATTTCCAGTACTGTAGTAAAGATTAAAGGTTGAAACTGTAGAGTGCTACATGAAGAAAATGTGGATACTAAATGAGCCTTGTAGAGATCTCAAAATGTAGTAAATTAATTAAAAATCTGGGAGAGGTATTCATGCTTCACTGTGGGTAGGATGATGAGGGGAAATTGCTGATCTGATGTGGAGAGAAAACCCAAATACCTTTGACTCTGAAGTTGGCAAATAGCATGCAAATGGAGGTCCTGAGGGATATTAATGAAAGCCGCTATGGGGCACGCTGGTTTTGCCTCCCTGGAGAGCTGTGCTAATACTCTGTGGCTCCTTGTTACAATTTATGTATTTTCTAGAAAATTGGAGTGTTGTGGGACTAATATTAATCCAAGCCTTTCAAGTTTTTTGTTTTACTGAAGGAGGGTTGGAATTCATAGAAAGTAGATATTATGAAGAAGATGAAAGACTAAGTATGAATTTGATCTTGTGTTTAAAAATCCAGGAATGATTGCTATTGGTTAGTTCTTAGGCTTTTGAATCATTCTGCTTGATGAAGCAATTTTATTCCTTCCCTTGTGTGCCTTTTTGAAGAACATAGGGTAGGGTTTTATGTACATCAAGCCTATACTTTGTTTTACAGTATTGATTTATTGTTAATTGGACTAGATCCAACTCTGAATACAGATATTTCCTCATACTCTCCTGTTACCATTTATAAAATGAGGAGAAATTAGATTATGGGGAAGCACACTTTTGGATTGACCTTTTCAGGGACAGAAGCCACAGACTATGTTCTTGTATTCATACTTCTCTTTCACAGACACTTCACTTGGTGCACATAAATCTTCCTGCTTCTTGTAGTAGAGGAGCAAAACTTGCCTAGCCCTGTGTGGTTTTGCAGGTACTGGAAATGTATTAGTCAATTTGAACATTAAGGTTTATACAGCTGAGTTTTATTATCCAGCAGTTCAAGAACTACTTTTTTATTGTTTCTAAGGATTTTAAAGAAAGTTTTTCAAGTAATAGGTCTGATTTTTCCTGTCTTTCAGTATTGTTTTTGGTACCTCTTTCAGCCTGGAAGTCTACCACACCATTTGGAAGCTGATCACAAGGCTCCAAGTGATGTGTCTGCCTATCCAACAGCTATCATCTTAAATTATTATGCTTAAAAGCTTATTTATTATAACATGAAGCCATTCTTTTCCTTTTTTCTCCCTTGCCTCCTGCCTTCTTTCTGCTTTCATTAACAAAGACTGAAAGACTTGGGTTCTCAAAGGCAGATTTGCATTTCCTCTATTTCCAGTCTAAATACGTTCCATTTGCTTATGAAATTAATTTTAGACAAAAGAAAAAGTTCCCTTCCAATTATGTTTTATACATTTGTAGAAGTGTAACTGTGGTTTTCTTAATCCATCACAGTAGCTTTATGAAGCTTTAGTATTGTATTTATCCTCATGTATTTATGGATGAAATAATGTTAACTTCAAGCTGTCTTTTCCATTTGCAGAACATAATTTCTCACTGTAAGCATTTGTTTATTTTTCTCTGTGCACAGGCTTTAAAGAGCTTATGCAGTACAATTCACAGATGAAGTTCACTCTCTTGCATTGGAACTATGGACCTCCTAAATGCAGGTTAAATGCAGCAGGACAGAAGTAGTTTCAACACCAAAAGGGATAAAGATATGCTAAAAGATCAGGGAAGCTGGTAGATGACAATTGTTGAGTATTTGGGTGTTTTAGGTTAGGATTCTGTGTCTGCTTTCCCTAGACACTATTAGTTAGTTTGTTTCTTGAATTTTGTTTGCTGAGTCTAGGTCCATATGAGTGTTTGATGACAACATCAGCAAGGAAGGAGGAAAAGTCTCCAGAGCAGAGCTTTCTGGAGTGAAGGCTGAGGAAACCACTAGGCTCAGAGTATGACAATGGCCAGATTATGCCCTCTAGACTCCCCCTTAAATGCCTCTGTAATTCTGAGTACATTGACTTCTGGCTTCCTGAAGTTCTTCACTTGACAGTCGGGCAGTAATGCAATTGTCATGCTAGGTATGAAGTAATTTAACCTAAACCAGCTAAAGATGCTTAAGAATTAAAAACTTCATGCCTTAGAAGGAGGTAATTTACAAACTGATCCTGGATCCATGTCTGTCTGTCTATCTATCTATCTATCTATCTATCTATCTATCTATCTATCTATCTATCTATCTATCTATCATCTCTTTGAAATAATTTCTACTACCTGCACCTTCTAGCATTAGCTATGACAGAGTATTGAAGGTAGCTACCTTCAATAAGAATTTTAATTAAAAACGTTTATGTAACTTCACATTTTGCATAACAAAAGATCACAGCAGCTGAGAATAGAAAACTGCTCTTATCATAAATACATATGTCATGATGAATACTTAACATATCTCTTCAATCTAAATGTAAGTACATTTTGTTGTGTATTTAATTTCTTCTTTCTTTGATTTTTACCTGGATGGCTCCATTTTAAACAGGCACTATAAAGAAATTAGTAATGCCTGAATGTTGTCTTGGCTCAGCCTTAAAACAAAAGGTAATCAAATGTTAATGTAGGTCAACATCATCCCATGAGTCAGCACTGACATAGAGCACTTCTATGCATTCAAGGTCAGCATCAATTTCTTCCTGTTAATATTGTTTGTAATATTCAGTGAGGCACGGGTTTTGCTCCTTGTATTTGAAGCAAAATTTTTCTTTTGATAATACAAGCAGACAGAGAGCATTCTGAGCTAGAGTATTTTTTCAGTTGTATAGGTGTTTAACCATTTAAAACCTGAATAAAACCACTTTATAATATAGCTGCTCCTTAGATATATAATTTTAGATCATCTTCATAATTATTTTCTCAGAGAGAATTTGAGAAATACAAAACAATAAAATGTCTCACAAAATAGCAAAGCAGTTCAGGAGTGCATGCATTTATTGGTGTGTTCCTCATAAAATCTGTCACTCTGTAAGTGATGATTCCCCATACTGAGCTCACAAAACAATTTTAACACATCACTGTAAAGGAATTATCTAATTCTGCATATTAAAGCACACCTTGAACAAATTTTAGTTTATATTTAGTAAAACAAAAAAGCCAGTTCTGTTAAATGAATCAAAAGACTTGCATTCTTACCTCTGAACTGTTAATTAAACCCCAAATACTGGAAACACCTGGAATATCAAACATAAAGGATTGTGAGCAATTACTTCTAGAGTCAATTTCCTGTGATTTCTTTGTGAAGAAAAAACCCAGGCCATTCGGTATTTTTAGATTCTTGTGGTTGAACATTCTGACTGAACATGAACATACTATTAAATAGCAGATGTCAAAGTAAACAAATTCCAGAATGCTAAGAGAGCTGTTTAAAAGTGGTAAAAAATATCATAATCCTTTTCTATTTCCTATCAAAATACAGAATGTGGAGCACAGGCACATAAAACCACTTGAAAAGACAGCTTGTCATACTTCTGGATATATTTGGGAAAATAACACATTTCACTGAAATGCCATGGAAGATTAACAAATTAATTATGTATAAGCTGACCTCTTATATCCTTGGGCTCTCACTGCTATCTCATTCTCTCTCAATGCCACTGTGATACAAATTTAATTGGAAACACAGTTTCTTATGCCAGTTTGAGTTTGGGTTGTGTTGTCTTGCATGGGGAAGATTACCTCTAAAAGCAGGAGACATACATTCTCTTTAATAGTTTTTCCTCTACTTCAAATATTCTAAGGAATTCTAAGGAATATGGAATGCAGAAACTGCTGAACTGCTGAATATTGGCAGTTTTATCAAATATTAGGATTGAACAGAATTTCTTTGCAGATTCCTCAAAAATAAGACAACAGTGTTCTGTAAACAGGATTGATTGAGTACATTACATGCAAGAGACCTTTCAGAGAAGAGCAGATGCAAAAAATACATATCATCTGCTCAACTAGCCCACTGCACCTCCAGTATAAAGCTTTTATGTATGTTTTTCTTTAGTGTTTTAGGGACCATTTAAAAATGAATCAAGTGATGTAGCAACTGAAAAGCATCAGTAAGCAAAGCTATGCATTTTCACCCCTGAAATTCTCTCTTGCTTTTGCTTTTCATTGATTTATTTTATTAATTTATTCTCTCTGCTTCTAATGACTTACTATTCATGACATTGTCATTAAAATATCATTTGCACAGAAGCATAAACAGTGTCAAGAACAGGCTGCACAAGAAACAGCATAAAAAATAGCAGAAACTTTTTGAAACCATATGTCCTTGAACTTTTTACTGCTTATGTGTTCTTCCTTCATGCTACTGGAGGTGTCCTGAGGCCATACTTGTCAGAATACTGTGGGGAGCCACAAGCAGCCACATCGAGTAGCTGCAGGCAGGAGCACAGAGTGAGCCTGTTCCTTCTCTTTCCTAGCACTATACCACATGGAGTGGGTGCTGTAGGAAGGAACATGTGTGTTGTATAATGAAGGAATGTACCCTTGAATTGAATAGAGGTGATTGGAAGTCATAGTGGCAAGGAGCAATAATTGCTGTTTTTTCCAGAGATTTGCAGTGTGTACTTGGTGGTGTGTACCACAGGCCAAGTCTGGGGTCTAACTTCCTTCTCCAAGGAAACCCTTCTATGTTGTCAGTTGCACATACATTCTCCTTTTCCTTTATGTTAATTTTTTGTCAGTTTAGAAATAAAGTTAGCTGCTGTAAGGCAGCAGATATCCTATATCCTGCAGGCTTAACCTGACCTTTAGAGATTAAATTAACACACTTTTATCAGTAATAGTATTTTTCTCTCTTTAAATTCCTTGGACCTGCCTGGTCCCACAATAATATGGATGCTTTTCTGAAAAAATTATGTAAACTGTTATGTAAAATTTCCACTCTATTCTAAACCATAAGGCAATAGCTGTGGGGAATAACAGCACAGATGTTTGATCATTGTGAATCCAGTGCTTTAGACTCTGCATTTTGGAGGAAGGTGTGAAGGGTGATAGAGGTGCTCTGGAGCATGCTAGAGAAATGCTGGAGGAAGGAGATAGGGTTGTGTGATAGGGAAGAGGGGTGCTGTACAGCACAGCCCCTCTGGGAATGGACTCTGGGGCTTATATGGTGGCTGCTGTTGTGGTGTAGAGCCCTAACGCAGAAGAGACACTGCTGCACTCTGTTACGGAGTCTTTTGATAATTGTAGTGCCAGCAGAAGATCAAAACTCAGCAAAAAGGTCTCTTACTGACAGGTTGAGACTGCTGGTAAAAAAGTTAGTATTTTCCTTCTAGATTCTAGAAATGTGGACTTGTAAACTTTGGCGAGGTGAAAATTAGATCCCAAACCTTCAGCTTCAGTGTTTTCACAGTTTGTTTTGCAGCAATGTTTTTCTTATCTGCTCAGCTGCAAGTGAATATAAGTATGTGCAAGTTAAGGAATAAGAGATTGAAAGATTCCAGCAATGAGAGTATTTAGAATCTGATAAATCAGCCCACTTTGAAGCTTCAAAGAGAACTGTACTAGAGTGACATTTAGTAACAAGGCATATTGCCAGTGCCTCATTTGTAAAATTTATTAATAACTGTCGCCTCTTCAGAGCAGTCAAATCTTATTAACAAGCTTATCCTAAATTAATGGTGGTGCCACAGAGCTGTACAGTTAGTGCTGATGGATGTGGTCATAGTCCCTGAGATTGACATATCAGGCTATAGAGCTCTTTGCTGAGAGGAGATGGAAGCATAGTGGGTAAAGCCAGCCTGCCCTATTTTTTCCTCTCTCACTGTAGATGTTTCTATATTCCTTGCCCATTTTGTTATTATGTCTTATACTCCTTTGCATTACAAAATGGTTATTCATGATGACAATGTTTGTGTTAATTTAGAATACCTATGCCTGCATTCAAGAGAAGCAAATATTAGTTATAACCTGCTCAATATATTTCTACTATATGGGTTAAGCAGGCATCTGCTCTTGCTACAGCAATGTAGCATCTTTTTCTTCCTTTATTTTCGTAGCAAAGGTAGTCTGTGATTTTCCTGCAATCTAAGCTTTTCTAATGTAAAATTTTTTTGGTACTTGCTTTGGAAAAAATGGTACACACTGAGTTTATGTTAGTGTCTGGGAAGAGCAGAGATTGCCAACGGATCCTCTCTAGTACAGAGGGGAACACATCATCGTCAGCCTGTGTGGATTCCCTGGGTTCAAGCAGAAAAAGAACTTCACTCCTGAAGGAAAAAAAATATTTCCCTCCTTTCTAGCTTCAAGAAGAGGCTGTTTAGATGAGCTGTTTGGGCAGGACAAAAGAGAAAACTCAGGCCTTGAGAATCAGTGGGTTCCCACTTTTGTTTGAATTCTGGACCTGCTTGTTCACTATGTCAAAAAACCAGTATGGCCTTTTTGCCTTTTTCCATATTTCTTAGCTTTCATGATCTTGTTGAAGTGTGAAGTGTTTCATTTTTACACTCTATGGGCTTGTACTACTTAGTGCCTTATACTACTGGAGTTTTGTACTGTGAAGGCTCTAACTTGGTGGTACATGGCTTTCTGAGCATCTAAGACACTGATTTGACCATGAGCTGGTCTCTTGGCATCTGAATCCTAATGATTTACAAAACAAAGAGCTTCTTTGCACCCTAGATGAATAATAATAGAAACTGTTATAGTATGGCAAGCAAAAGCCCTGTCTGGATCAATGCAAAAAGGGCTTCCCATGAAAAGTTTTATGGATACCAAGATAAAATTTAGAACTAGGTGCTTCTTTAATCTCTGTGTATTTGTAATGCAGATGTCTCAAAAGATCACCTCTGAGTAATTTACACCTCTGAGTAAATACCCTAACAAAATATTCTGTTGTTTCCATATTGCTTGTTTCATTTTATCTTTCTTGCAGAGCTCTTATTTAATAAATAAAAGTTACTAGCCATATGCTCATTACTTGTTTTTTCTTGTATTGTATGTTGGCAAGATTGTAACTGTTGTGATTCTTCTTGGTTTTTTTCCAATTTTGATGTCTCCTTTTTCTCCTTCAATGTCTCCATTTACAAACAAAAATATTTACATAGAAATATATGGTAAAGACACTGGAAAGGCAAAGAAATAGCAATTTTTTTAATTTCAGCTTAGACTTTTTCATATGTATCCAACTGAAAGCTTCTTTAAAACTTGGAGTGTCCTGAACTCTGTCACAATTTAAAATGAGATCATTTCATATTCCTTTTGCTTGACAATTGCTAAATGAGATCTGGAACAAGCACAGCTTTGATTTCACCTTCAGACACAAATTTTGTGTCTAAGCACAGCGGATACATTTTTAGCTCTTCACCTAAGCACTTCCTATGACTAATCCTTGTAGCTATTATCTTTTCTTCCCAGTTTTTAGTTTCCTTACCTGCCCCCATAATTATTGGCCGTTTTTCTGTTTCTCAGCTGGGCTATGTCATGTTGTGCTTTTTAACACTGTGAATTAAATGGCAGCTTTCTCTAATGTCTTGGTACTTTTTCTAGTCATTGTGGTTTAGATTTTTAAAATTTATACTTATTTTGGCCAAAAAACCACAAACCTGAAACCAACCAAAAGCTTAAGTAGACAAATCTAGACAAAATTATAAAGGTGCAATGAATTCCCTATTGCTTTACCTAGATGACAAATTCTTCAGTGCTACAAAATACCATGAAATTACAAAGAAAAGTTCTTTTTCATGTGCTTTCAATTTTGTTTTTCAGGAGAAAAGTTCTCCCACCAGAACACTTGGTGTTAATTGGCCTCTTGCCAATTAAAACCGATTGGTTTTCAGTCACCCCTGGTGACAACCGTATGGAGGGAGTACAAGTAGATTATGGATTCTTAGAACCACAGAATGGTGTGGGTTGGAAGGGACCTTAAAAATCTGTGGGCAGAAACACCTCCCACTAGACCAGGCTGCTCCAAGGCCCATCCAGCCTGGCTTTGAACACTTCCAGGAATGGGACATCCACAGCTTCTCTGGGCAACCTGTGCCCTTGCCTCACCACCCTCACAGTGAAGAATTTCTTTCTAATGCCTAATCTAAACCTACTCCCTCTCAGTTTAAAGCCAATCCCCTTTGTCTTAGCACTGCCTGTCCTTGTAGATGTTTAGAATTCTCTTCTTGTCCAAGTAGCATGACCTCAGATAATCCTGCTGTGAGACAGTAAGGGAACACATCCCTGTGAGCTCATTGCTCACCTGACAGTGAGCTTTATTGCAGGCAAATCTGGCTGAATAATACTCGTTCTTTCCCCAGGCTAATATGTCAAGGTGTACAACCGGCTTATTTTGTTGCAAACACAACAGGCATTGTCATTGTGTTCTGATTGTGAATTTCCATCTTTTCATCTGATTATATATTTCTCCAAGTTTGTGCAATCTTCAAGAAAAAAAGAAGTTTAGCAAAAGGTGAAATATGTTAAAACATGGATGCTAATATACTTTTGCTTACTTCTGAGGGCTTGCTCCTATTACTAGAGTGGTCTGCTCACTTAAGAACCTTTTATGATCACAGCTTTCTGCCATTTAGAGAAGTGATGGTCAGTAAGGAACATGAGTTGTTAAATGCCCTAAAACAGCAGGTAATTTAGGGTGCTAACCAACAGAGTTACAAAGGCAAATGTGTTGGCTTATGCTACAACATTTCTGACAAATTATTTCCCACTTGTGTTATATCTAACCATGTTTATAGGTGGTAGTGTTGTTTCTTGTTTATTTTACAGTATTGCAACACTGTCACTGGAATTGATATATTTTAAAATAATTATTGTAAATGAGCTTTTGTAGTTGCAAATGTTGAAATTATATAGAATTGAGGAGGCCAATCATAGTAAACAGTGCTGCATTTAGTTGCTTTTTATGAAGAATCTTATTTAAGTGAAATGCTTATTTAGACTTCTGGTTGGACTAAAGTTTGAATCCTAGAAAAGCAAAGCTGCTTTTGGTATTCTAACTAGAAATTTTTTCTAATAATTGGAAATCCTAGGTATTTGGTTCCTTTGGTAGGATTCCCTCACTCTGAAACAAGCAAGATCAGGTAATCTTCTCACCCCTAAGAATCTTC
Source organism: Urocynchramus pylzowi (assembly GCA_013397555.1). NCBI lineage: Eukaryota > Metazoa > Chordata > Aves > Passeriformes > Fringillidae > Urocynchramus > Urocynchramus pylzowi. Next base: position 2,151,464 of record VZRH01004833.1, read on the forward strand.
CCTATAAGTTGTGGTGGCAAATAAAGAAAGTTGTATTCCTTGTTACTTGTGGCAGAAGGTGAGTCTTAGAAGAAATTGGGAGAGGCAGATTAGAATGCTCTTGAACTTGGGAAGATAATAGAAAATCTTTTGGTGATCCCAGAGAAGAATATGCATAAATCTAAACTTAGAGGAGAGTAAGAAGGCTTTAAGGTTCGAAGGAGCCTGTCAGGGAGAAGGTCTGTACCAACAGTATTGCTCCCATGTAGCTGAGCTGACACAGCACACTGCAGGTCAGATATATTTTGGGGAGGATCATATTTTACCAAATCTCTAGTTAAGCTCCAAATGTCTACTTCTGTGCATTTCTTTTTCATTGCAGATAGTTTAGATATTTACAGGTAAATATAACCACTGTGTCATATTCTGTCTTTTTTTTTTTTTCTGTACTTCTGTACTAGCAATCTGATTGTCTTTTTTATCCTGTCTTTATCAGGTGAGCAGATCTTGTCCTGCAATGATTTCCTTTCCTTCATCTCTTAATTTGCTTAGCGAGTTGAGAGTTCCACAGGCAGAGATCTTGTTGGAACCTTGAAATCCTTGTCTGTTTATAGTAAATGAAAAATTCTGTAATGATTGAATTAAAAATATGCATAATATATATGCACATATTGTTAACCTCTATTGTGTCCCCAGCAGGGATATTCACAAGGAAGGTGAAAATAGAAGCATTTTAATAGCTTTTGGTAATGGCCATATGTTTCCAATAGATGTTAGGCTATTTCAAATTTAATGTTTTCAAAATTCAAGAGTCTATGGCACATGTTTACCATCAGGCAGTAGAAATAGATTGTTCCCTAGAGAACTGGCAGCGACAACCTCCAAATCATTTGTTCTCCTTCAAATGGTGTGTTATGAAGAAGGGATTGTGGGAGATGATATGAATCACAGTCCATCTCCTCACCATAAAAAGAATTGCAATTACACTGGGAAAATATTGAGTCAGCTACATGCTGTGAGAGGTGCTCTGGTTTTGCACTCTGCAGCCAGAGCCATTGACTGCAGCAAATCACTGATCAGTTTAAAAATCTACAAATCAATGTCAGAGCCTATAAATCATTGCAGTGTCCTGAAAGGGAGCTGACAATTTGTTCTGAAAGGAGTTTTCTCCTCCAAGGTGGCATGGGGGTAATACTAATGCAGGAAATTACTGGGTCAGACTGACAGTCACGCCTGCACGGGTCACCCAGGTTTCTGATGGCTAAATGCCTTATTCATAAGAAAGTCTGACTTATTTTCATGCATTTAGGAAATGTAAGTCAAAAGCCTAATCCCTGGTACAGGGCCATGGACTTCAGCTGGATTTATATTGAGAATGAATTTGCTTCTCACAAACTTTCTGGCCATGTAACTACTTTAGCTGAACGAATCACGCTTTATACATGTTTAATAATCATTGTAGGAGGGTGTCAAAGTGTGTTCCAACTTATTTATTAATTTTCAGGAAAATTTGCCAATACTTCATCTTCCTCAGAAGGCAATTTCATGTTTTCCTAATATGTGGTGCTAAACAAGAGGATGTTTTAACCGGAATGCTGCAGTGAAAATATTCCTAACACAAATGTGATAAATTTAAAAGAAAAAGGATGGATTTATGGCAGCAAGTCTAACAATGCTGCTTTTAGCTCGGGTAACTGCTATGATTTTAACTAAGGTATCATAAATAAGGAGCTCAAAGTGTAGGGTGAGAGCTTGTCATACTATTCTGGGTTATCATTTAGGTAAGTTTTAATGTTGCTAAATGATCTTTAGACAAAAAAAAAAAATCAAAATTCCAATGTTTTTAAATAACCTTTAGTTCTTTTCTGTTAAGGTGTAAGTTTCAAGTAAAATTGTGCTTAGTTTTTATATTTCAGTTCTTATTAGTGGGTGAGAAAGAAGGTAAATATTATAATTTTCTCACTTTCTGTGTGAGAAAAACTGTGATTTTCTTTGTGTGACTCATCAGCAGAATGGAGACAAAAACACAATTCTATTAAGTTGCCTCTAGTACACAATCCAACAAACCACTTCTAAATTAAGTTCTTTAGGTTATTAACATGATCCAATTCAATTATGAAATTCTTTTTAATATTCAGGAAGAAACCTGCAGGCTATCCTTCAGAAGCACTTACGCAACAGCTGCTAGAACACATAAACACCTTTTATATTGCTTGATGTAAAGGTTCAGCACTCTTCATGATCTCCTGTCATATTCCATGCTGTAGGAAATGAAGTCAGCTGCTTTGTGATTTGCAGATGATTCATTTAACTACTTCAACACTATCTTAAGTGTTTCTCTCTTACTTCATAGAGTCTTCATTTGAATTGGTGGTTGTACTATAAACTCCAGTGGAAAATCCAGCCATATAAATACAACCATGGTCTGAGTGTAATTGGGTCTGCTTTAAACCAGGCAAAAATTAGACCAGAAAAACTATCTGTTCATAATTTTGATTAATTAACTTTTAGGTTAAATTTACTGGAGGCAGTTTCTGATCTCAGTTGTGCTCATTTTAGGCTACTCTAGCCTTTACTATGTAGCTCACATTTCTCATCAGTGTGAGGAAGGAAACTTGTTCGTAGAATGCTGTGTTTTGTATTTATCTTCATACTTATCACTTGCATTTCTTTCTTCAATGAATACAAAGTGTATGTTTCCATTTAAGGTGTTGGATTGAAGTCTGATTTTTGTAAATTTTTTTTGCTTGGAGTTCAGCACTACTATTAACAACCAATGAATCAGAAAGCCTTCCTATAAGCTCAGGAAGCTAACAAATGAAAATAAGTGTAAGTCTCATGTGATGTTCTTCAGTGCCAGTATAAGGAAATCAATGACTGATGCTTTGCCATCTAATCAATAAATCACATTTGCAGAAGTTATAGCAGTTTCAAAATAAATGTTTTACTGACTTTTCTGACTATACAAATAAGGGGTGGAAATAAAACTTACATACCAGTGAGGTCACAATTCCTTTGTGTACAGCACTGGGAAAACTGAACCTGGACTAATACCTTCAGCAGTGAAGCAGCAACATGAAGATTAATTGGAAATAATTCATGTGAAAGCAAAAATACGTAAAGTTGCACTATATATATATATATATATACTTTAAGACTGTGTAAGAGCTATGTATGTAGCTAAGATAGTACTTGCTTAAAGATAATAAAGACATTCTAGCTAATATTTTAAGCAAAAAAATAATGTTAGGAAGGGTGCAGGCAACAGAAGGCATTGGCACGAGTCAGCAGCAGCACTGATGTTACAGGAGGCAATGTGTATCCATTAGAGACATGAAACTTTGCCATAAAGCGGGAAGTTAACTGCAGGTTGCTGTGACTGCCTCCTGCTGCAGAAAGTGACAGTGCAATTTAGATTGACCCAAAATAGTTGTCAAGGGAGAATAGTGACCATTAGTGAATGATACCCAGGCTCCTGAGTTTGACTGGTGTTCTGAGCAGGACAGAGAAGCTTCTGGGAGCTGGAAGTCTGCATTCTTCTGGCAAGCCCGTGAAAGACATCATATCTCTTATGTAGCTGTGTTCTTCAGTAATCAAGCCAATTAACTTGGTCAGAACCGTCAGCTAATGAGAAAAAGAGCTGCCATAAGTTTTGGGGAAAATATTAAATTCTCACAGATTACATAGCATTTATCTGAGAGAAGGAGTTAAAGCCATTGTAAGGCACTTGTGGTGCAGGAGAAGCTGCTTGCATAAATCAAGCTTCAAAAGAATTGTAGAGACATTCAGCTCTCTGCTGTCTAGCTGGTCCCAATTCCAGGTGTATGGAAAGTTTATTTGTTTGAAAGCATGACTACAAAGTTTTTGTTCAAAGTTGTATTTTTCTATTTTTTTTTAATATAACACTTGTAATCTCTCTTTAGGGGAGATTATCAGTACACCATATGTGTGTTAGCTTTTCCAGATAGTTTTTTTTAATAGTTATGTAAAAAGTTACTTCTTGAAGAAATATTAAGAATAGTAAATCCAAGCAGATATTTGATACAGCAAATGCAAACATATATGGCTGGGAGGGGGAAGCAGAACCCTTGATCTGGAAAAAGAGTCCAAATTTGGACTCTTAAGACAGGAAAGGGCCATTAAAGTTGTACTGTAGGTGAGAAATTTTAATTTGAGAAAGCATTTTTCAGGTAAATGAGAGGTAGTACAATTTGATATTTTCCTATGTAAATAGCGACTAATACAAGTGGTGTACATTTAATTAAATGGCTTTTGAATAAAATTTTAGACACAGTTTATTAATAAAAATTCATATTATGCTAATTTCTATCTTCTAGGTATTCTCTATTTCCCATGCATATATTAAGTATTCATTTAGAACTTGAACAATACTTAATTTCAGTGTTTAAATGATGACAACCTATTATGGGAATTAAAGGGTACACCTAGCAATTTTAATCTTGTTCCAGCAAGATCTATGGAAGTATTTTGTGGTAGTGATATTGTGTTGCTAATGATTTCCAGAGTTCCTTTATTCATCTAAACAATAAAGTATATGAAGGGTAGTTTTGATGATGGGTTATGATTCATTGTAATTTAAGAAGTTACTGTTTCTCTGGTCTCTGAATTTCTTTGCTTTGTGGAGCTTGTGTTGAGGGTTTTCGCCCCCACCCCTGCTTCTCAGCTCCTGTGGGATGTCAGTGTTTCGGCTTAAGGAAAGTTGATGCACTTCCTGTGGATTATACATGCAGTAATTTATAAGTGCCATGGGTACTTCAAACTTGCCTGTGCAATTTTTAATTTTTTTAATTATTATGTTTTACTCTTGTCTGGCTGTTTACAATATTTTGGATTCTCATTTATTTATTCTTTCTGCAGCAACTTAGTGTAGGTATTAAATGGGGTGTTTCAGTAGGAGTAGATAAAAGCACACCACAGCCTCTACTATAAATTGAAAACTTTAGCATGTCTGCAGCATTCTCACAATGACATCGCATAAGGGGAGAAATAACCTTTCCCATTTAAATTAAGGAGGAATTGAATAGCTCCAATTGTCTCAAGAGTGCAGCCTGTGTGTATGTGTTTGTATAATCCTAAACTTACAGTACATGTAAGAAAGCTAAATGCAACTTTAGGACATTGATTATTTTACTTTTGGGCTGTATTGGCTATTTACAACCTTAGTGGTAATCTTCACATGAGAGATTTTTTTCTCTTGCTGTCTGAGCAGTGCTTGAAATTTAGAGGTTGAATATGCTAAATGAAAAATTAAGATGATGCATTAATATGCTAACAGTAGAGAAGCATCAGAGCCAGAACAAAACAGAGAACACAGCTGGAAAAAGACTTGAGGTTTTGTGGGTATTTTCCATGTTTCATCATGCTGAAAGAAAAAACATTTTAGTCTAAACCTGTTCCCATGTATGTGACATGACCCAGAGTTGTTGCCTGAGACCTTTGTAAGATTAATCACTATAAGATGAAGTCTGGGGACGCTTTTGACAACCTGGACTATGACAGAGGCAATTTGAAGACAGCATCTTTACAAATGTACCATAAATCTTAGTGGGTCACATGCTGCATGAAGGAAAATAAGGGCTTAATATAAGAAGCAATTTTAACAGAATGGTTAACCTTTATTAGGTGCATGTAAGAGTAAATAATTCAATTTAGTGAGAGTCAATGGAAAATATTTTTTTATATCTGTGGATACTAGCTTTGAGATTTGACTGTGAAACTTAAACTGATAAATAATATAAAAATTCACGTAAGCGTATCCTCTTCATGGTTTAAAGAGTGTTTGGAATTGAGCAGCACGCTGTTCAAATCAAAACAGTGAATTGTTCAATTTAGTGGTATTTTATTTTGTGCTTTGCACATCCGTGACTTGAATTTCACTTGAAATTACTGGAGAATATGGCTCAGTGAAGACATTGAAGATGTCCTTGTTATCTACTTCTGGAAAGGTCTGGAGACATTTTAAGACACCAGTAATCCTAAATTCCTGCATTAAGATTAATACTGTTGTCTACACCTTTAAAACCATCAGAAATTACGATAGTTGAAAGTAGTGTGTAGAACTGGACTCTTTTCAGATCTACAAAGTTAAGGCCTTGGTACTTGTTACTGTTTTTTTTTTAGGAGAAAACATTATAGTTTCTCTACATTGATCTAAAGCATCTGATGTTATCAGTGGATGAATAAATGGTTGTGTGTCAGCTTTTGACAAAAATGTAACAGACAGACATGTTCACACAAGAGTTTAAAGATCCTGCTCTCTGTTGTTCCAGATGAGCATAGTCCATAACAGATAAAAACCCACAATTGCTTAGTAGAAATAGATCTGTATATTTCTGGAATTTGACACAAAACACCATCAGCTGAACTTCTCTTTTTAAATCCTTCCCAATAGAAATAATTTACAGTTTTTATTTAGAAGGAAATGGGCCATAGCTCTGTTTGTATCTGCAGTCTGCATTACTTTTGTTCCCTTGTGAATGAATGCTGGCAGAACTTAGCCAAAATGGTAAATGCTGGCCAATACTGTTTGGACTAACAGTACAAATTAGAGCTCGAGAGCTCTCAGCATCCACAAGGCATGTAATTAACCACTCAGCAGCCTCCTACCACCACTTGCTCAGATTTTACATACCACTAGTGACAAAGTTAATTGCCATGGCTCTTACATTGGAACATGTGCACAGGAGCCCTTCCCTGTGTGGAGTTGCCCAGGGTGTTGCAGGCACTCTTACTGGGGTAGATGCTGGTAGCCCTGGTGACCACCAGAGAGGAGGGACTGCCACACCATGGGGTGAGTGACTGCAGAAGTGTGCAGGGTTTGTCTCAGCTTTCAGCCCAAACTCCTGGGACAGACACAATGTGGGTGAGGCATTTTTCCAACAAGCAAAGTGACTGCTGGGAGGAAGGAAATGCTTTCATAACAAAGTAAAAGGAGAATGGAATGAAGTGGTAGAGTAGCAGTGAATTGAATGTACTGCAGAGAAAAAGAGAGAAAAGGAGCTCAGAATGGCCACTTACAAAACTTGGGGAGGTAGACCCAAGGCATGATCCTGGAGACTCAGAGTGTCTGCTGCTGTTGTTGGCTGTTTCTGCACCTGTTATTGTCAGAATTTTCAAATTTTCAAGTATTTTCAAAATTTTTTGCCTTACTTTCCCAGTAGGAAGAGCTTCTAGTATCCCTGAAGTAAAGGAAGGATTTTCCTTCCTCTTTTGGCTTTTTGCTACTCAGAATTTTCATTCTAAAACTGAATTAATAAGTTAACAGATGAAATTTTACTCTGAATTTTATCAGTATCAATTGGGTATTACTGATTTCAGCTTGTCTTTTTGGTTTTTTCTCTGTGTTTTTTTTTTTTTCTTTTTTTTTTTTTTCCCCTGTGTGAATGTACCCAGACCAAATTTTCTAAACAAAGTTTAGCCCAGTTGATTCCTGAGAGTAGAGCTTTGAATTGCTTTCTGGGAATACAATAAATTGCTGTGTTTATTCTACCAGTTACAGTATGGATAAAACTAGGGCAGATGGGCCTCCAAATGAGATGTCAAAAAGTGATGTGATGTGATTTTAACAACGGAAAATAGCAGAACATGAAAAACAATGTACAATCTTTAATCAATTTATCTTTTATTTTAACTGCCACAGTCTGGAATTCAATAAAACACCACTGAATAATTTCATGGGCACCAGCCTCAGTGGTAATTTTATTTTTACTTTCTAAGATGTAGTGGACCTCTTAATTACATCACATGGCAATGGAAAATTTTGCAAGAGGATAATAATAATAATGCTCAGGTAACAATCAGAATACATGCCATTATCTGAATTGTTCACATTTTGTATAAATTCATGATCAACTTCAGAGAAAAAGTTGCAGTTCACACGAGGGAACTGTGAAATGGCTCACCATGGTATGGAGAGAGTGCACTGACCCATTGTGAAAGCTCAGTAAAAGATGTGTGTTTAGTTTCACAGGAAAGGGGCAACACATGGACAGAGCATTCTGAGCATTCAGCTGGTGTAGTCTGGCACAAACACAGAACTACTACTAGACAGGCACCAGACCAAACGAAGAGGACAGGCATTTTATCATCTTCATGTTATTGTTTACTCACTTTCATTCTTACTTCTGAAAGGCAGAGGAGTAGTGAAGGAGATGATACACTGAGAGGTGGCAGATGCACAGCATATTGTGAGCCATTGTCTAGACTGGCTAGAAAGTTAAGGGAAGTAATTTAATTTTTGTCCTGCATAAACCCATTCTTTGCCGGTTTCGTATTAGTCACTGGGTATTTCAAAAGGTAACAGGAATGTCAGATGAGTTAATGCTCATAGTTCAGATGATGTACCAAGTTTCAGGAGCATAGAATTGTCCTCTCTTCTGCTCCATTAGCTCCACTGGTATCACAAGGACAGTGCAATTATTTACTCAGCTCATTGGAAAGATCAGCTGTACTCCATTTAGCGCTTCCTCTACTTCATATCTGTAAGCAATGGGAACCTATCATTAGGAATATTTTAACATTACAAATATACTAGACAGACGTGAGACTGCCCAGAGATTAACAGCATAGTATCTAGTAATTTTTCCTGGATTCAATTTTTTTTTTACAGACTGAGACTGGCTCCTTGGTAAGCCCATACTATTGTATGTTGCAGAGCATTTAATTGCAGTGAAATGGTTTGTAAATATTTTCTTAATTTGTACCGTATTAATAAATTAGTGCTATAATATGTAGAACTTTAAGTACTAACTGTTGGATCTAATCTTTAAGTTTAATCATGAAAGGATAGTACAACTTGTTTGCAACAAGCAAACCTTTTCACACCTCAGTTACACAGCACACCCTGTCTAGTCAATAATTAAAAAGACATTTGAGACCTTAATGGTAGTCTTCAGATGATGAAGTGGAAGATGCTGTAAAATATTTGTACTCATATGCAAAATAGATATTTTGTTCAATACATGAAGAACAGCATGGTGGGAGAGAGGAAGTAGTTGGGGTATTTTTCCTTTTTCTTTTTTTAAGAAGAAAGCTTTGAAACTCTTTCTTGTTTGTATTCCATGCGTTCAGCATCATGATGAAAGTTTACAGTCTGAGCAGTCTTTTCTGTTAGGAAAAATGCAAAATGGTCTTCTGCTGTAACTGCCAGGTCATCCATGGTTCCATGCCTCTTTTTACTGAGCATGCAGTGCTTTCCTTGGTGAAAGGTAAGAGAAGCAGGTATGGGGTTATGATTCCAAAATGTGAAATTCATTATGCTGATTTCACATGAATAAGCTATTTTTGAAACTCTAAATTAGTCTGCTTAAAAGACTTTGTAGTTTATTCCTGCAGAATTTTCAAGTATTTTCTTCACTTGTTTCTCATATTCCCACAGGCTACACCCTTCTGAGGCCATTTGCATCCCTGTAATATTTTTAGTATTCTCCTTTTGAATATTGTTTTCTCTAAAGCTGGACTGTAGTTGCACTCTTAATTTTGCCTTTTGAATTTCGTATTAATGTTTGTTGTTATTTAGATAATGAGAAGATGTAGTCCATCCTTCTTAGCTCAATGGAATTTGCATATTTTAGAGAAAATGCACCTTCTGTGTAAGAAATTTTGCTTCAGTTGCATTAAAAAATAACTGAGATATGATGTTTCTACTCCAAGAAAATGGAAGTGGTACTGGGTGATACTGGGAAGAATAAAATGGAGGGAGCATGGACATGTAAAAGGATACTGAAATAACTTAAAATTCTGAACCTGTACTTGACATTGTAAGAGAAAATAAATCTTTATCATGAAAAGTTTGGTAGAAGGTTCCTAAATAGCATTGTGTACAGATGTTAACAGGTGAACATGACAGAATTGTCTTCAAACCCCGTCTCAGTTTCTTCAAACTCTACTGTGTTTGAAAGGAGAAGAAACTCTGTTTGCTTTGAGAGAGAGGAGAGAAAGAGAGAGAGAGAAGGGTGGGTCAGCCTCCTCATATTAAAGGAGGATGAGAATTTTTGGCAGTGGAAAGGCAACGTGTAGCAATAGAGCTAGGAGGAAAATCAGGACTGTGAGATGGCTTTAGATAATTGACAGCCCAGGGTTGTATTTTCCAAGGAATGTCTGTGTTTTAAAGTGCCTGAATGGTTAACTCTGGAAACTAATGACTTCAAGTCTACCTACTTAGTATGCAAACCAGGCTTCTTTTACCTCTCTCTTATACATTTGATACCATGCTAAATGTCCATCTCTTTCTTTCACATGGTCTTAAGCTTTAAGGTCCTGATAATTGTTGTGCTTTTCTTGCTTTCCTTGGACAACAAAGAAAGGTTTGAAAGTTTGGGATTTCCTTCTGCTACAGGCTATCAGCCAGAAAAGAATAAACTGTCCAAAGGACTGGGTGGGGCCAGACCACTAGCTCTCACCTGCTAAACACTTCAAGCCAATGGGTTTTTTTTTACTACTTTGTATCAGCGTGAATATCTATCTTATTTCTTCCATTGTGCTCTTTTCTATTGATTTTCACCATAGCAGCATTGCTTGATTTAACTCCTGGCAGTCAGGTGAATTGATATCAAACTGATAACCTGTGTAGCATATGCCATCTATAGAAGCAATGTATAACTGCTTAATTCTCCACAGAAGATGCCTGTGATACTCTTGTATGAAAGAAATTTGAGAGATATGTACACATGTTGTTTTTTAATGAATGGTTTTCAGTAATGTAATATAGTCATAATTTTGCACTGTACTGTTTTTGCATTAAATGAGATTTTATGAAATTCTTTTATTAAACTAAGCACATCCTTGACAGCATTTCAATACTGTAGCCTAATTAATACTTCTTCTTTTATAAAGAAGAAGTATTTAAATGCAAATGCAGTTCTTCAGACAAATGTCCTTTCTTGTGTTTGGACAATGAAACAAAGCAGTGCTTGTTACTGATTCACTGCAAGGCTGTCATTTTGCGCAGTTCAGTCTGCACGACATAAATCTAAAGAACAAAAGCAAATAAGTAATTTCATCATTATGGAAGGGACCAAGCTTAGCACTATAACCTGCAGTGTCTGTAATGTATAATGGGGTATAGCTGTGTCACATGCAGCATTTAACTCAGTAGAAAACTAGCACTATGATAAGACTTGTGATGTGAATACGTTGACCTATTTTCACTTCTGTTGCTATTCACTGCATATTGATTTTTGCTAATCCTGTTTCTATTACTGCATCTTAGTATATATTCATATATAGCCTTCATTGGTGGGATATGGGAGTGATTATAACATAAATCCTTGTGTATTTCAGCAAACTGTAATGCAAATTTTGTGGATGTTATACAGTGCTTCGCTTCTGCTTTTAGAGAGTCACTCTGATAATTTAGGTTTCATGCTTAGCTCTCCATTAAATATAAACTGTTAATGGAACCTTTTAGGGTTTATAAAATGTATCTGGAGCTTATTCATGCATTACTTTTTCAGGGTGGGCATTTGCTTGAGTGGATTTAGGGAAATAATTTTCACCATGAGCATAGTTAAGCAATGAAGTGGTTTGCTCAGAGAAGCTCTATGGTCTCCATGCTTGGAGATTTTCAATACCAGACAGGATAAAGCCCTGATCAACCTGCTTTGGTCTAATAACTGGTCATGTGTGGTTTCTAGCATTAATCTGTGCAAATTAAAATTCCAAAGACCTTACTTAGAAAAAGCCTGGTCTATTAAATATCTGGCTGTGCTGTATCAATATCCATTGACTATAATTTCTTGAGATTGGGATAACATTTTAAAGTGGTTGGATAGCTTATGATTACAAAATTACTTAAGTCATCTGGGTGCACAGAGATGAGCAGCAAGTGGGAAATCAACATGAAGCAATTGCAAAATGCCATTGCTACTTCATCAAGTAATAGTTGTGTTCCCACAGTAAAGTAACTCATGCCCAATGGTGGTAATTTGACTACAGACTATGACAATGATTCACATGTCTAGACAGGAGAGCCACTGTTCAGCTGAATTACAAGCATATAAATTAAATGCATGGATATCTGTGAGGTATGATTACGGATAATTAGCTGGAGAAGCACAACGTATGGTTGTATCATGGTACCCGTGATCAAGCAGTATAATTACTGCATGCTCTATCTGGTGTCCCACAGCCAGTGGGCTTCATCTCTGCCAGTGTGTGTTCCAGCTGCTGTGACATCCCTCAGCCTAGATCTCTCTGTAATAATTTCCATTTGCCATAGGCCAGGAGGATCTTCCCCCTTGGCAATTTTTTGTATCTGTCAAGATATATCATTAGTTGCTATTGCAGAAGTAAAGCCAGAAAAGCAAGCATAAGATGACTAGAGCCTGCAATTTTAAAAAAGAGCAGAGTGCAACAGATTTATTCTTAAATCCCCGGAACTTTTGTTTTGTGAGAATCTGTGTCTCCTAAGTTGTATGAAGCATGGGTAACAAAGACTAAAAACTGTGAGCCATTGTCATGTCAGTACTTTTGACTTGGTTCTTTTTCTGTCCCAGGGCATTAATTTCTTTCTTTCAGAAAACCAATGCCCATTCTCCTGCCAAACACTGCCTTTGATATGAAGAACACTTTCTTTGTGCTTTCCCTTCTTCCCAGTAACAATGCTTTTCTCCTGACACAGGGTTTTAAAGCATGTTTTTTGTGCATGTTTGGAATTCTTTTTTCCCCTTGGTGTGTTTACCAGGGCAGAAAACTTGTTCCTTCTGAGAATACCCATAAATCAAATTTAACTAGAATATTGTAATGTAGATATTTCTATTTCATTTTTATGCAGTCTTATCAGCTGGATTTTTACTCTATTAGGAAAGGAAACGTGTTACTAAGAGATTCTGTTTATTGTTCTTTATACCATTACCCATTTTTTATGTTTCCATCTTCCTGAAGAAGTGTAATATTGCATTCTTACCATTCTGTGTTTGCTTAGGCCTTTGTTAATCATATGCTCTCCAGTTTCAATAGCACAAGTGCACAAGCATGGTCTGTAAAAGAGGAGAAAACTTCATCCAAATCTGAGTGAATGATGAAAAATAGTAGGTCTGGACAAGGTTTCAGTTTTGGAAATCTATTTCCCTAAGGTCAGATTTCAGAAAATTCAACAATTTATAGGAATAGATTGCTTATTTCTTCATTCTTTCGGTAGTTTGAATGAGGTCAGAATTTGCATGTACAGTTTGAGCAGATCAGACTAAGTGCCCCTGTACTGAAATACTAACAACTTGTGATATACATGGTGTGAAAATTCTTTCTCTTGCATCCTTTTACAAACAAATTTGATTTTTTCTCCAATATAGTATGCAGGCTTAAATTTTAGGAGTATGCAGTCTGTTTCCATATTTATTGGAGAAAAAAATGGGAAACTGAATCCTTGAAAATCTTTCTGTAAGCATACATGAGAACTGTAACCCTAGCCTTTCCTTAGATCAGCAGGTCCACTTGCATGAATAAAAACTTGTATTGATCTCTGAGTTGTGAAAATTTTCACCTTGAAAAACTGTCTTTCATAATGAATCAAAACCTGAATTCTATTACTAAATTACAGGATATGTGGGACCATACTGCAATGCCCTGGAAGGTCTATGAGAGATGAATGGTAATAGAGTTCTCCAAATCCAGTTTGACCTACCTTCTGTACTAAGTCACTCAAAATCTAGGTATTGTCCTGGTGTGGTAATTAGGATGGGTTAGATTGCATTAACCTCACCAGTTGTCACAATTCCTCTTTGTTTTCTTCCTCCCCCACCTCCCCCTTTTAGTCTCACTTTCTTTTAAAAGCAGCAGTTTTGATTCTTCAGTAGAATCTTTTAAGATTCTTTAGTTAAGCTGGATTGGAGGAAAAGATTGAAAGGACATAATCTTATTTTTGTCACCTGTCATGAAATAGAGGCAAGAGTTTACACACACACACACACACACACACACACATTTACCAAATTCAGTAAGCTGTAGCTGTTAAATACTGAGTTGATTTCAAAGCCTTCAAGTGACAAAAATAAAAGGCTAATGCTTCTACTGAATCTGGTTGACTCTTATCAGTGAACAGAGTGCAATGGTTTTTCATCAAAAGAATTTTAAAAAAATCTATTTTATATTATTTTTAATAATCATAAGGAATAATACACAGTCAGAAATCTGGAATGCCAAATTATACCTGCTTTGCATACATATAACCATTTAGTCCTTATAAAACAGATAAATTATGTGAACTTAGAGATGGATAAGCCCCTTGGGAAATATTTATAAATGTTTAAACCCAATCTGTGTCCATATGTGTTTGCTTAATTTCCAGTAAAAGGGAATCTTTAAGGTTTGATCAAATGCTTGCTAGAGAACCACAGAGTAACAAACAAATATTTCTTGTCTTGTAATTGACAGATCCCTCTATCTGTAAGTCTGTCATTTGTAGTTTCTATTCATGCACCTAAACTCATATCCACTTTATTCAGGTACTTATGTTTTGGAGCAAAAAATGTTGAAAAATTTCTTGAAATAGAAAATTTTTAAGAGAATCAGCAAAGTTGAAAAGCATTCCTAAGTTTGAGAGGAATGTCCATAGAATTTATTGTTTGAGCTCACCATCCAAGTAATTTTATTCAGTTCCAGTACTTGTTTTACAAATGTTCTGAAAACCAGTGTTTGCGACTCTCAGGAGAAAGACGGGCTATTTATTTAATTTGTCAGGTCTGGCACAAATCATAACCCTGTTGCACTTGATGTTGTACAAGCAGAGTTAATAAATGATCCTTGCCCCAGGTACTTACGAATTAAGTCTAAGACATAAGATGGTGTGTAGGTATGACAAATAGAAGAGTAAAGAAACCAAATAAATACTGCCAGTTAGGAAGACAGATTACTCCGCATCAAGGGTTTTGTAGACTTCCCACAAAGGCCAGGTTTTTATAAAGGAGTTAAAGGGCAGGGAGAGGGGAGTATCTTTACGGTATTTATAGGGAAATTCTTGCAATGATGAGAGGGAATATGGAAGAAAAACTGGAGTTGGCTTGTATGGAAGATAAATAGACAAATTAGCTTGTTATACAATTTTAGGGCATAATTTCACTGAGGGTGAGACACAGCTTGCTTTGTTAGCATTTTCCTCTAGATTTAGGACATAAGTAGGAAAAAAGTTAGTAGGTGGAGGTGTTAAGTATGATTGGAATTGCTAAGGGAGATTCCAAAGACTGTTACTGTTATTCCTTCCTTATTTGACTGACAACCCTGAAGGCTCAGTGTTAAAACAGTCTGGATTTCCCTTCAAATATTTCACTTCAAATTGCATAAGCAAAGAATGGTCTCTTGTGAGTTTCCTAGTTCTGATATCAAGATGAGTTTGGGTAATTACTTTAATGAGTATACATATATATATATATATATATATATATATAATGTGTATGTATCTTGAGAGGAACATACATAAAGAGAAGACGCTGAGTATCCCATAACAATGTAATAAATGACTTCCTCATACCAATAATAAAAAGCAAACTGGCAGATTATCTGAAAATGCAGAAGTAAAAATAGTTTTAGTACATCATNTCCCCCTTTTAGTCTCACTTTCTTTTAAAAGCAGCAGTTTTGATTCTTCAGTAGAATCTTTTAAGATTCTTTAGTTAAGCTGGATTGGAGGAAAAGATTGAAAGGACATAATCTTATTTTTGTCACCTGTCATGAAATAGAGGCAAGAGTTTACACACACACACACACACACACACACACATTTACCAAATTCAGTAAGCTGTAGCTGTTAAATACTGAGTTGATTTCAAAGCCTTCAAGTGACAAAAATAAAAGGCTAATGCTTCTACTGAATCTGGTTGACTCTTATCAGTGAACAGAGTGCAATGGTTTTTCATCAAAAGAATTTTAAAAAAATCTATTTTATATTATTTTTAATAATCATAAGGAATAATACACAGTCAGAAATCTGGAATGCCAAATTATACCTGCTTTGCATACATATAACCATTTAGTCCTTATAAAACAGATAAATTATGTGAACTTAGAGATGGATAAGCCCCTTGGGAAATATTTATAAATGTTTAAACCCAATCTGTGTCCATATGTGTTTGCTTAATTTCCAGTAAAAGGGAATCTTTAAGGTTTGATCAAATGCTTGCTAGAGAACCACAGAGTAACAAACAAATATTTCTTGTCTTGTAATTGACAGATCCCTCTATCTGTAAGTCTGTCATTTGTAGTTTCTATTCATGCACCTAAACTCATATTCACTTTATTCAGGTACTTATGTTTTGGAGCAAAAAATGTTGAAATATTTCTTGAAATAGAAAATTTTTAAGAGAATCAGCAAAGTTGAAAAGTATTCCTAAGTTTGAGAGGAATGTCCATAGAATTTATTGTTTGAGCTCACCATCCAAGTAATTTTATTCAGTTCCAGTACTTGTTTTACAAATGTTCTGAAAACCAGTGTTTGCGACTCTCAGGAGAAAGACGGGCTATTTATTTAATTTGTCAGGTCTGGCACAAATCATAACCCTGTTGCACTTGATGTTGTACAAGCAGAGTTAATAAATGATCCTTGCCCCAGGTACTTACGAATTAAGTCTAAGACATAAGATGGTGTGTAGGTATGACAAATAGAAGAGTAAAGAAACCAAATAAATACTGCCAGTTAGGAAGACAGATTACTCCGCATCAAGGGTTTTGTAGACTTCCCACAAAGGCCAGGTTTTTATAAAGGAGTTAAAGGGCAGGGAGAGGGGAGTATCTTTACGGTATTTATAGGGAAATTCTTGCAATGATGAGAGGGAATATGGAAGAAAAACTGGAGTTGGCTTGTATGGAAGATAAATAGACAAATTAGCTTGTTATACAATTTTAGGGCATAATTTCACTGAGGGTGAGACACAGCTTGCTTTGTTAGCATTTTCCTCTAGATTTAGGACATAAGTAGGAAAAAAGTTAGTAGGTGGAGGTGTTAAGTATGATTGGAATTGCTAAGGGAGATTCCAAAGACTGTTACTGTTATTCCTTCCTTATTTGACTGACAACCCTGAAGGCTCAGTGTTAAAACAGTCTGGATTTCCCTTCAAATATTTCACTTCAAATTGCATAAGCAAAGAATGGTCTCTTGTGAGTTTCCTAGTTCTGATATCAAGATGAGTTTGGGTAATTACTTTAATGAGTATA
>VZRH01004833.1:2168611-2186474 GCA_013397555.1 Urocynchramus pylzowi
GAAGTAAAAATAGTTTTAGTACATCATTTAGAGGAAATTATCCATTGAGAAGTCTGGTAGACTGCCAGTGCCTCAGCCTTCATACCCAAATGCATGGGAAGAATAGAGAGGCAATTAATAAAAGGATTTTTTTTTTTTTTTGGTAAGATATTTTTTTTAATGGTTCTACAGCAACTGTAATTATTTAAGAATAGCACTTATTCCAAGAAGAAATTTGAATATATGGGTAGTTTGTGCAAGCCCTCACATTTGTACTGTAGAATGAACAAAAAAAAATAATTAACCACATTTATTTACTAAGTAAT
The DNA here is from genome assembly GCA_013397555.1 of Urocynchramus pylzowi. Taxonomy (NCBI): domain Eukaryota; kingdom Metazoa; phylum Chordata; class Aves; order Passeriformes; family Fringillidae; genus Urocynchramus; species Urocynchramus pylzowi. The sequence continues at coordinate 2,168,917 of VZRH01004833.1, forward strand.
CAAAAGCAGCAAAGTTTTTTAGCTCTGAGAAAATAATATTACGAAAGCTATATAAGGCAACAGGATTAAAAGAACTGACTGAAATCCTGATTCAGCAAAGCTGGCTGAAGTACTTACATGCTCCATGTTAACTAATCTTTCTATCACAATGTGATCAGACTGAGTTAAATGTGCATAATTCTGCAGCAGCTTGCAATCACCCTAACCTATAAGGAAAAACAAAAATGCTGAGGAGTGTCTGTGGAAAAGGGAAGAAGTTAACGGTGTACTATTGCATCAGTATACAGTGATCTGTGACAGTTCAACAGGTCAGAAAAGATAGATTATCTCAAAGAAGAGGATGGCAAAAAAAAATCTTGATTAAAATTGCAAACATCACATGACACTGCTCTGAAGAGGTAGCATGGGTATATCTGAATACTGTTGGTTTCTGTTGCTTAACGTAGGTCTGGAGTAACTGTTATTTTCAGTGACAGTGCCAATGTCATTCTTTATAAACATGGATGAATACATGATGGAAATCACAGTTTGTCTCATCCTATGGAAGAGGAAAATTTTCTTCTGATAGTTGAGTAGGGCTTCCTTGAAAGTCCAGTGTGGGTGGGCTTTTTGTGTGTGTGCTGGTCTTTCTGGTTTTGTTTCCTTGGTTTTCTCTTTTTAAAAAAATATTTATTTATTTTCTTTCTATTGAAAAAAACTGCACAAGCTGTAGTAATTATTCGTTCAATACTGTGGTTCTGTGATAAAACATATAGTGAAATAATCAGACCAATTTTTTTGTGTAATTGTAAGTGACAGATGTCTGAGGCTCACAGTCATTTTAGCCTGACATTTGCAACGATTGCAGCGGTATTGATGGAAGAAGATTAAGGAGCTCTCAGATGTCAAACCTCATTATTTCAACTTTATGTAGAGCTGTCAAGTCCTAATAATTCCACAGGGATTTAGCCTTTACAGTGTAAAAAAGGCATGCAAAAGGTTTTCATAACAATCTTAAAACTATTATGGACCATCAAAATGTAAATGATCATGGTTTAATGAATATCTAATTACTATCTTTTATAACTTTCACTTAGTAATTTTTAAATTATGCCCTATTTTCTAAGCAGCATAGTGGTCAACAGTAATATCCCTTAAATAAGTCTTAAAACTGTTTTTTTCCTGGCATCTTAGAATTGTGATTCATGAGAGTGCATAGTCTAGTCCAGTGAAAATATATCTAATATGCAATAAAATGGATTGGATAGTTTTTCTTTTCATTGGACATCTTCATGTCAACAATCTGCAGTCTGGTCTTTCAAGTCTTTTCAAAGGGAGATAATTCATAAAGAGCTTCTGTGCTTTATTTTTAAGACACTTTCATGAAAAATGAGTCATAGCCAGTACGTTGCTGAACTCTTTTGTAGTATTGTAGGATACTGTAAAATGAAATGATTCCATGGAGAATTGATTTTAGTCTATACCCTCTTCTTTTAGAGATTCTGAATACCTACCTGTAAAATGCTATTTTTTAAATCTTAATGTGCTCAGGAAGCACTTAACTCAGGTTTAAAATCTCAGATGAAAGAAACTTATCTTCTTTGTATTAGACCTAGCTATTTCTCTTTAATGATTTTTTTTTTTCTGATGCCCTCTGCAAAGGCAGATACTGGATTGTGCCTTGAAGATGACCCATTGTATCTGCTGGCAGACCTCTTAACACAAAGACTTTTTCATACAGAAGATTCTATTCCTTTAGTAGTTTAAAGTTTGACAAGAAGTATACATGAAACTTAGCACTTTGACCAGCACAGTTATTTCATCTTTATGGATGAAAGAAGCTACTGTTTTTGGAGATAATGAATTTCGGGCACTGAAAATGTATCCAGAGACAAGGTAGGCTCTTATGGAATACCAGTGTGTTCCACTCAGCTATATTTAGTAGTTAAAACTTAGATTGACTGTATTCCATTTTTCTAGTTAGATTCAGAGGTGTTGCTTTGATTCCACATTTGTACCAATGAATTGTAGCATTCTAACAAAGGAAGTGAAAAATAAGGCAGGTGCAGAGCGAGAGGCCACAATATTTCTGTTTGACTGAAATGGACTAAGGTTTAACTTCTGGGATAATGTGTTTGTTCAGGAATAACAACAATCTGATAGGATTTCCAGTCTGCTTAGAGCTCTTCTGGAGAAAAAAATGCCCATAAAACGTAAGCAGACTTTTGTTCACATTCTCAAATTTGTTTTTGGTTTTCAGCCACAAATGGTAACAATTTCATAGTCTGATAAAGATGCTGAAATATAATTTGCATTTATCCATTGATTTGCAGAAGCATTCATACTTCTGTCAGTCTCCCATTATGTCTTTGGCTGTCTCAGGCTGGAATATGTTGCCTTTTCGTGACCAGGCTCTGGTTGTCCTTTCCTCGTTGCATTAGGCATGGACTTGAGACCACTGTAAGAGCCCTTTTGAACTCCACCTTCTGCACTGATCCTTTCCAAGGATTATCCAAACCTTTCAAGGCAGGTAGTGGAATATATCCAGTGAGTTTTAATATTAGTTTATTTTTGAATGAAACCGTTGGTCTCAGTGATAAAGTAGATGCCCACTTTGTGAGTAACAGACCTTCCCAGGAGACAATAAAGTCATGGAATATCTTGAGATGGAAGAGATTACTAAGGATAATCGAATGCAACTCCTTAGTATCTCAAAATGAACCATACAACTTAGAGTATCATTGAGATGCTCTTTGGTTTCTGACAGTCTTGGGGCTGTGACCACTTCCTGAGGGAGCCTGTTTCACTGACCCATCACCCTCTTGGTGGTAATTTTTATTAGAATATATAAAAATTACGTTATTAAAGAAAATGCTTTTTTTTTCAGTATAGCCAAAAGCCTGAAATTGGCAGATAATTACACTTCTAACCTATCACTTTTGGATTTTGAGAAAAATGTAGAGAAAGAAATCCAACCCCATTCAAAACATAGGTCTGTTTCTTCTTCAGAATGCCATAGGATTGTGAGTAAAGCATTATAACAGTAAATGTGGAAGAATCCTTTGTGAGATACAAGACTCAAAAAGAGAAATAAAAATAACAGAAACAAACAGAAATGGATTTATAAGTAAGGCAAAACTGGAAAAAACTATAAAGCCCTTTGCCCAAATCCTGAGCCCTGTTCATTTTCTTATTCTGTTTTACATTGTGCAATTCCAGTGAAAATTGATACACAAGAGAATAAAAGAACATAAGGTATATTGAGGTGCAGACAGCAAAACGGTAAGAGGACAATTTTGTGTAATTGAAAATGAAGAATAAATCTCTCTGTCTACCTAACAGTGATAGCACTCTAGGAAATTATGTGGCTTTAGGGAAACTGTTCTTTGGCCAGAAGAGTTAGAACTCTGCTGTAGTCACAAAAGTGCAGCGGGCATGCTTGAAGGAGGGAGGTACACAGCATCACTGACATGGAAGTGCATATGAAGTTTTGACCTGGCAAAAGTGTTAATCAGATCCTGGGCTGCAGTACTTGCTTATTGCATGCTTTTTTGTCTAACTTTTAGTAACGATCAGTTTTTTTATCTGTTAGTCATCAGGACATGATAGCATTTGGTGTATTTCTCCTTGATAGCTCAAAGACCATCAAGAATTTGGCTATTTGTTTGATTTTTGTGTTTGCTGTGAATTATTACTGTGTATCTTATGCTCACTCTTTTCCCCACTTCAATTTGTAGTTAGCTAGTTTGCCTGGAGCCCAGTAATTTGTTGCTATGACTGTTGGATGCTATCCCATGCTTGTGTCTTTAATGAGCTCAATGGTTTGTTTTGAGCTTCTGCATCTGGTAAAGATAATAAGGATGACATCTCTGTTAGTCACAGCCCTGCCTGCAGTGAAGGGCACACTGAGTTTTGGGCTTAAAATAGATTTTTCTTCTATAGTCTGTGTGCTCAAGCCTACAATAATTACTGAACAAAATGTTCTTAGACATTTGCCTGAATAGCATCAATCAATGGCACTGTTTATGAAGGAAAAAGCTATTTTTGAGACATAAAGAGGCTATGCATATAAGCTGGCATTTGCTTTCCTGTAGTTCCGAAATCTAGACCTGACATTCTGTTTCCAATGTCATTTAATCAATAGGTACCCTTTGATCAGGCATCTCAAAGTCTGTTTGTGCTCCTTACCTACAAAACAATAGATTGGGAGGGCTCCCAATCCTCCCTTTTGCCCTGAAACTATAGACCACCAGGTCTTGATCACAGCAATAGCCATACTGGGGTGGTTTGAAGGAAAACTCACGGTGTTCATCTGCGCAACAGGAAACAGACAGAAACAGGAATAAAATCCATAGAGAATCTTCACATAGTGAGGGACATGAAGAGGTGGGGCTTGTTTATCCATAGAATACGGATAGTCTTGGTTTATTAAAACGGGGTTTGTCTCTCTTTTGTAGAAATTCTCCAAGACTAATTTAGCCTCTTGTTCTGCAAGTTGTTCTCTCCAGGAATCCTCCTTGTAACAGCTAGAGCCTTTAACTGGGTAGCTTCTATGGAGATTCATATTTGAGCCTCTTCCTTAGAAAGATGCACATTAAGAATGTGTCTTTTGGGGCCAGCTGTTGCAGCTACTAGTAGTCACATAGGAATTGGCAGAATATTTCTTTGGAAATGCTGTAAATTGGTCTTAAATGCTATAGAAGATGTAGTATCTGGTGTCTGGCAGTTCTCCACAGATTAGCAAGTCATAAAGTCCCATGGTCATGTGAACAGGGCAGATGAGTAATTAGAGCACAGTCACACAAATGTTTCTTTGGAGTGACAGGTTGGGGCTGGCAGCTGATCTGAAAGAACTGCCACGGGGCACCCTCTCAGTCAGCTGCAAATGCAATTAGCATTAGCTGAGTACTGCGACTTGTCCAGGCGTGTAAGCCATTACTTAACAAAATATTGTTTCTGATATGCAAGTTATTAAAGAAAGACAGGGGAGTAGCTATATTTTAGCCAAAGGGTACAATTAGCTTTTTGGGAAATGGCAGAGTTTGGAGGAAACAGCAGTGCTATCCCTGAAACATGTTATTCATTGTATTTGTTTCATAAGGAGTCCAGTTCTTTGATAAAACACAATCAGGACAGCATAAAAAGTATTTGTAAGTTGGGTAAGAATGAAAAAAAGAAGAAACATAACATATCCAGACCTTTCCTCCTCACATGATGACCACTGAGGCCCATGTAGGTTTGAAAAAAGGAAAAAAGCTTCATGATTTCTTCTATCAGGTGAAAGAAGTCACCAAAGCCTCATGGCTGTGTTGAACAAATTACTGCCAGTGACTTAAAAAGGCATCAGAGTTAGTAGATTGCCCTAGACCTTACACATTTGATTTTTTCTTTCCACTTAAAGCAACAATAATTGCATAAAGATCAACAAGGGAGAGAATGTGATTAGTTTTAGAATCTGCAGAACCTGGCTCTCCAAATGGATTTACAGTGGATTTTCTTTATAAAAAGACAGAAGGAGCAGTGGTGTTTTATATACCAGCAATTTCTGAAGAATCTTGCACCACAGACATGAATTGTGAAAAATTATACAAGTCAGTATTTCAAGAAATCTAGTATTAACATTTAAAATCAAATATGTAGCTTTAAAATACTTAGAAGATGTTGGTCTAATTTTGAAAATGTGTATTCCTAGTTGTTTTGGTTTGGTACTGCTGAGGTAAGATAAGTAGCCTGTAAACAGTTATTGTTATAGAAAGCCAAATCAATGTCCTGTTGCCAGGAATTAACAAGGAATAGTTTCATTGCCTCATTTTAAAGAATGCAATCTTGTCTAGTAACTTGAAAAGCCAATTATTTGAAAGCGAGTTTTTAACGTGGAAAATTGCCTTCATCTTTCAGTATCTTTCTGAATTGGGGTCTAATGATGGAAAAATGATTTCTCAGCTCAAGGTGCAATTTCAGTGTCAGATATTGTTGACTACTAAATGTAAAACTGCCTCTATGTGCCATTTTTGCTAACATTACTGTTAACACACCTAAGATGTGCACAGGGTCTGGGCCATGTGTGTTCACTAGGCTTTTATATCTGGATCACATTCAGAGAGAGAGACAGACACATCTGTGAATCTGGCCATGTTTTGCTGCTGAATTCTTTGGGGAAGTGTTGGCAGTATTAGACTTCTGAGCTAGTGGAGAAGGCTATAAATGAAAACCATGGTATTTAATGGTGCAGAGTTATGACAAAGTGAATAAGTTCAAATTCATCCTTTCTAAAGTAAGAAAAAATTAAAAAAGAATTCAAGGGAAATAGTGTGAATTCTTCTGTTATGTTTTGGGTGTAAAATCTAAGCTGTTATGAGGTGCCAGAATAAAAAAATAGCTTCTTGCTCCATAGTGATATTTTTATTGTATTTGTATTGACTTAAAATGTGAAAATTATCAGGATAAGCCCCACTTCTTATTTGATATTTATTTTAAAATACTAAAATCTTCTGAGAAGCCTTTAGGATCCAAATCCAGCTTTCACAAATCAGACTTCTTTAGTTCATGTTGAGTGCATCCATCAAATAGGCAGCTTGAAACTGACATGACTTGGAAGAAGTAGATCTTCTCAAGATGAAGGGTATGACTATGATAAGCATATGATTGACAGGGCATTTTTTTCCCAAAGGGCTGCTTTACCTGCAACTTTTTTACCTACATAGAACTCTGCAGGGTTCTATTTCCTGTAACGGAAAGAGTTTCACCATATAAAAAATATAAATTAAAATAAAGGCACATTTTTGAAGAAGAGGGTTGTGGTAAGTAAAGCCCTCATAGTATTTATTGAAAATTATATATTAAAAAAAATGATGCTGTTCTTAATGTATGTGGTAAGTGCCTGTATTCAGTTGCATCACCTTGATCAGTCTCATTCCCTTTCCTGTGTTTGCATGTTGTCTGGCTCTGTTCCCTTGGGAATTCTCAGGAAAGGAACCTTCACTCTAAGAGTGGAAATCAATATTATGGGATCAGAAAATTAATACCATTACGTTGTTGCTACTCATATTAAAGCCACACATAAATAGCAAATACCTCAAGTCTTGCTTCTTGCTCCAAATATTAAATGTATGTTAAACAGGACCTTTAGATTGTAGATTCTCCTTGGCCTGTTTTCATAATTTCTAGCTTTGTTATTTCAGGTGTTAAGGTGGTAGTATGCAGAGTTGTGGGATTTCATACCATCAGTGCACCTTCAAATACAGAGAGACAGATTTTTCATGCATGGTATTTTGCTGGGTGATGGGCTGCTGAATTAAGATCCTGCTTTCCAAGAATTTTAAAGATTTATGGGCAGTCTTCATGAATACTCTCATTTCTCCATTGTTCTCTTAACTCCTGCACCAAAATTGATACATAAAATTTCAATCTGTGTATGTAATTACTGCAATACCACTTAGGGATGCATCTGAGAAGAAAAGCATCTGTACAGTTTTTAGATCTGAGAAAATTGTGCTTTTTTTCCTTTCCTAACACAAAATCTTGTAAGGCTTGAAGGGGAAGTTAAGTTTGATAAGTACTGAAGTAAATCTGCAGTTGCAGAGGATCTGTTAGGTCTCTGCACAGACTATATTCATTCAATTCTAAAGAATGATGACACCATAGAACATTGAAATTTCTCACTGTTTCCTTATGTATTTGGGCAAGAAGATGTAGGGAATATAGAAGAAATATCTTTTTCTTATCCCATACATTTTTCCTTAGAGCAGTTTCAAGGATATTTTCCTTAAAAAAGTAGAGTAAATCTCTACAAATACTAGTGCTCTGAAAGGCATGTCTTTACAGATAAATACCTTACATTAAACAATATAATCAATATGTCAATATATGAAGGTCTTATAATTCTATAAAAATATTAATATTTCAAAGTGAAACTTGACAGCTTCTCTAGTGTTTCCGTAGAAACCAATGGGATGACATAGGAAGAAACAATTGTAGTTTTGCATTGCGATGTATTTCCAAGCTCTATATATATATATATATATATATTTATATATACACATATATATTTTTTAAGGTGGGTTTATACTTTAATGCAAGTTCTGGCTGAAGCCCTGCTATTAGCCATGGCTGAATTTACAGCAGGTCTAAGGCTGACATGTCAGGATACCTGGAGAGACAATGCATAGATTTAATATCGTTTGCCAGTGGGAATTCCTGGGGCTCAAAGTAATAATGTCTTCTACATTAATGTGCAGTGAAGTGAGTGTAGCATTAATCTTCATAGAAAGTTCAGTTCTCTTGAGAATGTGGAAGGATAATATGAACCATGGTAATAGGAGATAGGAGCCAGGTAACATGGGGTTACTTCTATGTAGTTTCAATCTGATTAAAGAAAGTTAGATTTTCTCTCTGCAATTTGTCAGAAGCNAGGTGGGTTTATACTTTAATCCAAGTTCTGGCTGAAGCCCTGCTATTAGCCATGGCTGAATTTACAGCAGGTCTAAGGCTGACATGTCAGGATACCTGGAGAGACAATGCATAGATTTAATATCGTTTGCCAGTGGGAATTCCTGGGGCTCAAAGTAATAATGTCTTCTACATTAATGTGCAGTGAAGTGAGTGTAGCATTAATCTTCATAGAAAGTTCAGTTCTCTTGAGAATGTGGAAGGATAATATGAACCATGGTAATAGGAGATAGGAGCCAGGTAACATGGGGTTACTTCTATGTAGTTTCAATCTGATTAAAGAAAGTTAGATTTTCTCTCTGCAATTTGTCAGAAGCATGGCAGGATGGCAGATATAAACCATATGAACTATCAATACTCTGTGAGCATGTGTATATGACTCATACATCTTACTTGAGTTTGAAATTTTAAGATCCAATAATAGAATTATTTCTGAAGTTGCTGTAACATCATCATTTATGCATTTGTACCTGAGAATCTGGGTATTATAAATACCCTGTTTTCCAGATGCTGCATTTCTGATATGAGAAGTGTGCCTTAGTCTGAATCTTAATTCATCATTAACCAGCTGAGAATAAATTATTTTCTATATTAGCAATATTTACTAATGTAGCCAGAATTTGATTGTGTATGGGGAAAGGGATGGAAAGCTGGGTGACTTCAAATGGGCTGATTTGGTAGTACAGAAGTGTACAAATGAAAATGTACCACTGTGCTTTGTTTTTTTCCTTTATAAACAGAAAAATCTTTGTATTTGCAAAAGAAGTTAATTATTGCTCTGTTAATGAGAAGAAACATGACTTTGTAACTTTCTCCTTTCTTGCTGTCGGTGTGATTAGAATCTCATCAATTTATTTAAAGCATGACTTCATGATCAGAGGGAGGTGGGGTAAGAAGAAGCAGAGCCTGTGAGAGTCGTTGAATTTGATGTTGCAATGGAGGGGATGTGTGGGAGAGAAAGTGTGCTGAAGTGCAAGAGGGGATTTGATAAAGAGGGCAGAGTTAGCAGGAAGATAGACTGGTGATCTGCTAGGAGAGCTGTGCCCTGCATTCTTTATGAAATCTTGTGCAGGAGCAGCAAGAGCTTTTTTTCAGATGTGTCAGAAAAGGATTTCTGTCCCTATGGCTAATCCACATGACAACCTCAGCTCACACTTTCTGTTAAGGTCAGCTCCCCAAATACTTGGACAAAGCAATACTCCAAGGATGCAGGAGGAGTAAGATGACAGGGGATGCTAAAGTTCACATGTACTCACTGAATTGTACCTAAACCAGCACGACCTTACCATGCCTCATGTCTGCCCTGCAGCTCAGCTGCTGTCTCTGTGCACATCAGGCATTTCAATTTACTTGCACTGCTGAAACCTAGGCACAATTTTCCACACCCAAATTTTCTTACGTGTCCTTTGTCACTTTAAAACTAATTTCTGGATCAAAGCCATTCATTTTTGTAGCTGAAGAGACAGGATTAGGGTTATGATTTTCTTTGTGCAGCAGAAATCTCAATGACATCAAGGGAATAGGCCGACACAATACCTCAGTTTACAAATCAGAAAACACTGAATTTCTGATACAGTGTAATACTGAGGTTTAATTTATGGATGTTTATGCAACACTTGGAAATTTCTGGACATATATATCACTCTGCAAGAAATCCAGCGCAGCCTCCTTGATGGGATCTCTTATTGCACACAGAAACAGCCCAGACGCTTGCCAGAGGTCCTTGAAATTGCTAAAGCCAGTCAGCTGAATGCAGTTTTGGTGGGAGAATATTTTAATTATCCCAGATGACAATGAACAAGTACAACTTTTAGATAAGTACAAGTTGTTATACAGGGTCTAGATACAGACATATCTATTTTATTATTACTAAGTTCCTTTAAGTGTCCACCTCTTGGTTTTTTCCCAGGCATGTACGATTTTTTGAGTAATTTCTTTTACTATCTACCTGATCAGTGGTATCTGCTCAAAAAAATTATTAGGCTTCCTTATTTTCCCAAGCATGGGACAGAAATGGCTTTTATACATAATGAAATACATTGAACAGTGTGACAGTTAAAGCCCTTGTACTTTTTTGTGCTTGAAGCTTATAGTCCAAAGACACTCACAGATCATGGAAATCTAAACTCAGTGTCATGGTGGGGACAAAATTACAACCAACGTCTACAACCAGACGCCTTCAGAGAGTGAGGGAGGCTTTGCTTAGCCTTACAGAGAGTATTTTCACATACACAGTTAATGGACATAAACATCAGAAATCTTAGGCTACTGCAATTTTCAAATATCTGCACTGAAGTGAAATGGTCAGCACAAATTTACTGAGTTCTCTACACTGCCTGTGGCTCTTTCTGCCATCTGAACCTTAGACAAATGGAACAGTATCCACTGCTGAGTTCCTCTCAGGGCTTTCCTGCTGGTCTGTGCTGATGTAGCGAGGGAGCAAGAGGGCAGCTTTGATGTGCTCATGAGAATGATGGCCAGGTTTCTTCTTTATGTGGGGACACAGCTTCTGATATTCAAAGACAGAACACCATTTTTGCAATGACGCAGGACACAGTCAAGCAGGAATGTTGTGGGTGCAGGATTCCACTGGCAGTGCCAGAAATGGAAAGCATATTCAGGGAAACCTGAGACAAAAACATCAGTACCTGGGTCAGCTGTCTAACTTTCAGGATGTATAGTCACCACCTCTTCCTAAAAAATATTAGTATCTTAAGAAATGCAAGTCACCTGAATGAGCCCTTAAGAAAAAACCCCACAAACCATGCTGCTTTAGTGTTATATATATTGTATTCCACATATGTGTACATGTATATAAGTAGGTCTTAACTTAAGAATCACAATAATTTCAGAAGTATATTCAAAACTGAAATTATACTTCCTGTGCCTCTTCTCTGTTCTTTGGAAAATACTGTGGTACACAGAAGAACTGCAAGGATTGATTTTAAAATACCTGCAGTGCAGACAGTGAAAATGTAATAACTACAGCTAATTAGTTCACCAGATAACAAAGGGCCATGGTTCATGCCATGGTATGCTGTGAGGTTGTGGGTGTTTAAAGTGACAGGAAACAGGTAGACTGACCTGCAAATTAGTTATGAAATGAATTCAAATAGACCTGTATTTAGGACATCAGAATTATGTAAGGATGAGTTTTTCATTTAAGTCTGAACCTTTTATAGCTTCTGTCTTCAGTTTCCTGGAACTTCACTTTAATGTACAGTATTAATTAATAAAAATTACTTTAAAAATTAGTATTTCAAAGAAATTCTCCTTAAAATAAATCCTGACAATACAAGTGTTCTACAAGGAGTCCATAGTAAATTCAAAAGAGATTCTCCTGTATTACATATGATGGGATTCTCATTGTTTAGTTATTTATAGCAGATACAGTAGTGATAAATTGACTTTAATCTTGCAGTGATTAATATGTTATAAGGCATAGAAACCAAGTTAATAGGAAAGTATAATGAAATATAAATTCTGCCTTTCTAAGTGCAGAATGCAGACCTGTATCTTCTCTTGGGCCAGGCAAGTAACTGATACCTTGTAGAGGAAGTGTCCTCTTGCAGTGTGAGTGCTCTTTGTGGGTTTCTGTCTGCCCTACACAGCAGTGATTTTAAAGAGTGCAGTTTGTAAACTACAGTATTGGGGTTTTTTTTCGCCGATACAATTTTTTCTTAGCAATGAAGTGCTAAGCATCTCCCTTTTTAAACTGCTTTTCTTCACAGTTACTTCTTTCACTACTATTTAATTTTTAGATTGATTTTCCCCACAATTTTTCTTGGTCATTACATCTTTCTGTATAGTATCAATATTCAATCTTATATTTAATTAATAAAATAGAAATCATTGCTAGAAGCAAATGATTATGCAGAGATATTAATTGTTTGAGCTAATAACATTTTTTTCCACAAAGCCATGATTTAATGCTGCAGTAAGAGAAAAACCATTTAAAGCTCTTGAAAACACTCAAAGAAATTTTATATGTCAACTTGAGAATACTCTTGCCTAGAGGTTGTAATGCACAGACATTAGAAATAGGGTTTGTGGTTTTTGTCCTTTTTTTTATTTTCCAAAGAGTGTGAAAAAGGAACCATTACTAAATGCTGGCTGGGCCTGAGAATTGTAGTTATGGGGATAAAATGATCCTACATTAAGATGCAGATAAAAAAGAAAGTAAGGTAATTGATGATAATTTAATTAAATATAAGGTATAGAATATGCTGTTGAACTACTAAAGGATTATGTACATATGAATAAAACTGAATTAATTTTTGTTCAGTTCTGGGGTTTCACTGAATTTTCTTCCAAAGGTATGAGGTATTTCCTTTGGGGAAACACCAATTAAGTGTATTGAAATGCTTCTGGAAATTTAGAAAGCATTCATAGTGATGTGTGGAGAGCCTGAGAAGATGCTGGAGGAATAAGGAAAAATTTGAGGCTCAGTCATGCTTTCAGAAAGTTAAAGGTAAGTAAAAGTGGTAAATTTCTGGTGAGAGTCACTCTGAAGTCAGGGTGATGGAGTGTGGTATAAAGTATTGATTGAAAATTGCATTTAACACATGCTTTAGTAGTTTGTGAAGTTGTGGCCTAACTGTGCAGCTTTACTGGGAGACTATAACTAGAGAAGATTAAAAGAATTCTGGGAACAGAACCCAGCACTAAAGTTTTCCAAAGTTTGAAAATGGGTTTCATTGCTTTATCATGAATCATTAGGTTCCAACAAGTCCGACTTGGGTGCGAGGCAATAGAAAAGCTGAAAATCATTTTGGGATAAGGAGAGATTCTTTTTAAAATGTATTTAATAATCTTTCTTTTGTATTTCAACCTCTTGTCATTCTGTAGCTATAATTAAGGGAAATCCATATTGCAGACTTGTGATTATAACTGCTTTTTGTCTTCTATTGAATTTTGTTTCAGGCACAACAAAGCTGCTGAATGAAAGTGTCATAGCCATAAAATAGAAGAGTGAGTTAGCAAATGGGGAGGTTATTTTCCAAAAGAAAAGTAGAAATGGGGAGAAACTATGTTGATTACTCCTATCTTTCCTTTCAACTAGGTCTTGCAGTAGATTCATGCTCTGTTTAATTAACATCATTCATACATTAGCAATTCCCCTCTTTATTGTTGGTTAGAAATTTTTTCTGCTTCACTGGGGGCATGTTAATACAAGTAAAAGCATTGCAGCATCTGCAGATTAAGATTATTTTACTGTAGACTTTTTTACTGTAAAAATAGGAAGAGTATATAATGTTAAATATTTTTTTAAAGGCAATGTTAACTCCTTGTTTCAAAGTTTTACAGAGCCTCCTAGAAAATGCACATTCATGTAGAGGACCTCAGTGTTACTATCTCTAAGAAAGTTAGGCAATGCTTGTACTAAAATACTTATTTAGAAAAACTAGATTGATTTGCTGTTTAAAAGGGTATGGTCTTCTGGTTTTTATTTTAGTCTCACTTTGCAGCACATATGAGATTATTCTGGAAAAAAGTTGCTTTTGTTATCTGTGCAATGAAGGTGGCTCAATATTCCTTTACAGCTCTCATGGGATGTAATGTGGCTAAATTCAGGAGTGGGTTTATCAGTAAGGACAAGGGCTGTGTGATGAGAAAGTGGCTGTGTGCCTGTGCAGCCCTCAAGCCAGATGACAGCTGGTTCCTTTTCTCAAGTACATGCTGGTTTCTTAACTACTTTCATTTGCTTCAGTGAAATCTAGACCAGCTTGTGATTTATGGAGACATTCTGATCCATTTCTGATTCCATCACTGGGGTTGCCTGCAGGCCCATTGTGAGTTAAATATTCAAAGTCTGAGTGCTGCTCAATCCTGATGAGATGAATCTTCACATTGTAATTATTTCTTTGCCCCAATGTGTATCGATAACAAATCTTGGTATCCTTAATGGCAGAAAATATTTGTTTATAAAAAGTTATTTACTACTTACTGTTTTTATATTCAGTATAATTGACATGAAGGACTTCATATATGTAATTACATTCCCCTGAGATTATTCAGGCTAATGTTTTATAGGTAATTTAAGCATTAGATTTGTGGCTTAAACAAGAAATTATTTAATGTGATCTGCATAGTGTAGCAGTTTTGGGCAAATTCAGTATTTCAAATTCTTTGCATGAATTCTTTTTTGTTTTACATTTTCTTTTGTCATTTAAATGCCAATCCTATTTATGGATGTTATTCTACAATAGATACTAGTGTATTTAAATATTTTATGGATGCTATTATTGTCCTGCCATGGAATTATATATGGAATAATAAAAACATATTATGTATGTCTTTGAAAAAGAATTTTCTGCAGCATCTTCCAGGCATTGGTGTTTCTTTTTTATAAATTATAAACTAGGAAATAGCTATATATTAGTATATATAAATAGCTATTATAATTTTTTGTAAGAGAATGCAGTTTGTGACTGTACTTTGTTATCAGTTTATTTTTTGTTAATCATGCTGAGCTTAAACTTCCTATTTATTGACCTAAGTAGGTGAAATAAATAGGTGCATTTAAGAATTATGTTTTTCTTGCAATACAATTGCAATATATAAAGTATTTAACTTTTAGCAGCTGTACACCTCTCTAAGCTTCAGTCATCCCTCAGTAGTCAAAGCAGTTTCTCTTCAGGTGTCCCTTTTTGGACAGTAGTTATTTTCTGAGGTAAAATAGATTGTGATTGATATCACAAGTGTCATTTTATGTGACTGTGATGCTGTCTAAAAGAATAATCTGTAATCTATAATGTTGACATGATAAAATTTCAACAAAGCCTGCTTTGAAGCCTAGTTACCTAACATTTGTTGTAACAAGTGAGACAATGCACCATGACAGGGTCTGATTAAAAACATTGATCAATCCCATTTCTCACTTCCTGCTGTAGACAATCATGGGAATTTACTGAAACACCTCATGTTTCTTATTTCTGATTTTTCTAGAGGGAAATTGTGCCATTAAAAAATTGGTCAGTGTAATGTATTTACAAAAATTGTAATGTATTTACAAAAATTACTATGAAATTTATTAGAATTGATGGATAAAGACAAGACAAGATCCTTTTCTATGTAGTTTTTGCTCTTCTTATATCACTTCCAGTACAAAAGTGCTTAGAAAAATAATCTCTTTGATTAACACAATTTTCATAATCCAGGGTAATTTTCTTCCATATTAGGAAAAGTAACATATACATGAAAAAAATTGCTTAAAATTTACCTAAGATGCTGTGTTTGTAACAGGAAAGTTCCTCTCTTTTATTGATTCCACTTTTTCCTTGTTCTGTCCACTCCCTATTGCCTGCCAAAAGGGGTTAATTCTATTGCCCATGTCTGTGCATGGGCTCTACTTTGCTCTGAAGTCTATTGTGCAGAGTGATGTTCAGCTAACTCTAAGTAATTACATGAAATATTTTAACAATGCACAATGTAATAATTCATTTTACAAAGCAATGCATTAAATGGTGTTGGATAGTTGCTGATGCTGCAATATTTTGAGAGAAAATTGATTTGTTTATTGATGTCCCTTTCATTTGTGCATTGCTCTTACTTTATATGCCTTCCTCCTTTGCTAGTGTATGTGTAAACAGTCCTGGTTTAAGCTGATGCATTCATTCTGAGGCCAAAAGAGAAGCTGAGGGAAATTCAGTGACAGGAGAGGGATTGAATTGAAAGCTTCTGAGCCTTATCCATGACCTATTATGCTTTCTTTTTCATTTCCTAAAATACTTCAAATAGGACAGGGAACCAGATAATTTTAAAAGCTTGGATCTCATGATACATTTAATATATTTTCTGTGATAGCTTTTTTTCCTTAAGAATGCTCTTTGTATTTCTTTATCTCCTATCCCAGGATAGGTGCAGAGTGATTTTGCCTTGAGACAGAAGATTGATCACAAGTCTTTATGCTCTCTGGATGCAGGGGGAGCAAGAGACACCATGGCTTGATGAAGAAGACTGCTTTTATATGAAGGAACAAAATGTAGTGCCAACAGAGCTGTCTGGGAGCACTGTTTGGGCCCTGCGACGTGATGCAGTGACTCTGGTGTTGATCTCAGTGGCTAAAGCAGCTCTGTTGCCCAGGATTTTCAGGGGGAATTCAGATATCCTGCCTCTTCATGTGTTATCTCTGTAGAGCAGTTTTTTGGTGTATGACAATAGTGTATTTCACCCTTAGATAGCTATTGAGATGCTTTCATGTACTCTGAGGTTTAACTGGTGAGGGGCGTTGTAGCTTGAGAAATTATTCATTATTATTTCTAATAGGTTCAGCAAAATACTTGATAAGAAGTTTGCTCCAGACAGTATCTCCATAGCTGCTGCTCCTTTCTTTTAAACTGAAGAGGCCAAACCAGTGAGAAAAAGAGAACCTTTGGAAAAAGATAAAAAAGCTGGTGATATCTGTGTTAACCGCTGTCCTTGGTCAGGTTAAATTTATAATTATCAATTAATTATATGGTTCTCCATAAAGGCCAACTGACAAACAAGTGACTACCAAGTTCAAGGAGTGAAAGTGTTCTTATATAAATTGATTAGAAACAAAAACATTAATGCATTTGTTACTCTTAGTCATTACTTTTACGATTACTCTGACCTCTAAAATAATATTCCTGTGGATGAAAACTAATCTTTTATTTTTACCTTGCTGTTCATATAACAACATCAGCATACCTACTTCCTGATTAAAGACCTGCTTTTTCAGACACACTGATGACAAGAAAAAAAAATGCTTTTCTTGTTGTCTTTAGGAGGAATAGGAAAAACTATACTGCTATATGAACATGCAGCTGAAATACTGTCATCCAAGAACTCCAGAGTTTACTTATATGAACTCCCCATTGGTATTAGTTTTGTGAAGAAATACACTGTTTTGCTGAAGTTTTTCTTGCTTCCACGAAGCAGAATTTGACACCCAGGTTTAGGGATTGCACTGAGTGCAGCTAATTAAATGAATTTCTACTTTTTGTCTAAGTGCCATTTCTGAAAACAAAGCTGTATTGCCGGGTGGTTGAGCAGTCACTTTCTCCCCCACTGTGCTGCTCAGCATTGCACTTTGCACCTTCTTCTGCCACCTTCCAGGACAAACTTTACAGATGCTGCTTTGTTTGGTGCTTCTTTTTTTTTTTTTT
>VZRH01004833.1:2186555-2300647 GCA_013397555.1 Urocynchramus pylzowi
TTTTCAGAGTCTGTTTTGTTTGGTTTTTTTTTTTTTTTTTTTTTTTTTTTTTGAGGAATACCAGGACTGATGCTGCTGAGAGCACTATAAAGCATAGCAAGGGAACTGGTATGTCATGAATCATGTTACTACCTGGAGCTGACAGCTTCTGAGCTGTTCTTTCCTCTGCTTTTTCTCAGAGAGAAAAGTGAAATAACCTCATGAAAGACATGCTTAATTTCCTCCTGGTATTTTCCACCAGGAATCTTAGAGCTCAAGCTTGTTTCATTCCTTTTGGAATTCTGGTTGAGCATATGGAAGCTCTTTGTAAAACTTGTGGTATCCTATGTTTTCTTCTTGTTTAGTGTTAATTTACTTAGGATTATGAAGTTTTTGCTGCCTTAATGCGGTTTAGAAAGGAAAATCAGAAAATCAGCTGACTAACAAAAAGGAGGACTTTCTACCCATATGAATGTTTAAAGTAATAGTCACCATTTAAAGAGATCCATGTTACTTCAAAAAGCTTTTTCTCTCCCTTATGTTGAATGGCCCTTATGAATGCTAACACTAAAAATAGCTAGAAGATTAAAAAAAAAAAAATAACTCACCCTGAAACAAAAGCAAGGATAGATGTGGTCTGTAGAGCTTTTAGTACTGGATGACCCCTGGCTATGGACTGCATCTTTAAAAGGAAGGGTGACTGTTCCCCTCATTGCAGCAAAGGGTTTATGCTTAGATTTGAGAGAGCCTACCATATTGTACAACAGAGATCTTACTTTTCTTGCATGCATTCCTATTGCTGTTTCTCCTGTGGTCCTCCAGCATCTCACTTACATTCATTCTGTGATTGAGCTGGGACATATAAATGGTTTTGATTTTGTTTTTTTTTTTTTTTTTTTTTTCTGCATAGCTTAATTTTACCTTTTTTTTTTGCATGCACATAGTTACCAGTGTTACAAGTAGGGTGGGGAAAGGAAAGCATGTTTCTGACAAGGCCATTGGCCTTGTTTTTATTTGATGGCACTCATAGCTGCTAAAATCAGATCTGTCACTGATGTCAGCACTTTACTTAAAGCTGCCTGGGTTTCTTCACCACTGTTTTCATCCTCAGAATTGTAAATCAATACCCTTTGATCTAAACATAAAAGCCTGGGAAGCTTATGTTGAGGATGTCTTCCCTTGTGCCTCGCTTCATTCAGTTCAGCTGCTAAATCTGGTCTAAGGAAATCAAAAGGGATACTGAATTGACATTTAATGGCTCTCCTCAAGACTGCCAGAAAGTAATTTCTCAGAAAGTTTGAAGTATGAAACAAACTTTGCATTGTACCGGTCTATTATTAGCATTCCACTTAGCATATGCAAGTAGCTTTTTGAAAGCAGCACATAACATCTGAACTAGGAATTCTGAATGCTTCTGCCTTAATTAAATTGAAATTTCTGAGGAATAATAAAAAAATATTCATAGGAATATGGAAGAGGAAGAATTACTGTTGAGGAATTCTGAGGAACAAATGTATTGGTTGTACTATACCAGTTTTGACCATATGGAGTAAACTGCAACTAGACTAAAACACAGCTTCCTCCAATTTTTGCAAAAATCAATTTTTAAGCTTTTCAGTGTCTTGTTAGTTCACTTCTAGTACAGACTGGTACTCAGTGGTATGTCTCTTTTGGTTGCTATTGCACAGTAAGAATTAGTGTTTTTTTCCAAGGTGCCAGGAATCCTAATGTCTATTAATCAGCTGTTACAAACGTGTGCTTTCTTTTAATTGATTCTGTAAGGCAGTAATGAGATTTGTCTTCAGAATTTTGCAACATATTGGAAAATTAAAATGTATCGAAAGCATTTAATTGCTGTTCAGGTTGAGTATAAAGTAAATAGTGGCATCTCTGCCAGTAGGACTAAACTAAGGAGACTTCCTGCAAAAGCCAAGCTTTTTCCTGTGTAACTTCTGTTGTTATGTGGGGGCTTAGTCATTAGCTAACTCATGTCTTCAGCACTTGCGCAGTAAGTGCTGTTACGTCTGGGAACTCAGCTTCTTGGACAGAAGGAAACCTTATTTCTGNTTTGCGCAGTAAGTGCTGTTACGTTTGGGAACTCAGCTTCTTCTAAGTTCTTCTAAGAACTTCAGCTTCTTCCTTAGTTTCCTTCTAAGGACAGAAGGAAACCTTATTTCTGGTTGTTTGCTGTACACAGGCAGCCTATCCATCACAAATGCTTTGTTTGTGATACTTTCTGAATGTTTTCAGCTGGGAAAGCTTTGATATGGCTTGCAGTAGGAACATTTTATCCTGAGGAACGTGGGTATATGGGAAAAATGTTACTCTCACAAAAAACTTCACAGAAGAAGAAACCTGGCATGACTAGTGAAGTCTAGTGTTTACTCAGGAATTATTTCAGTATAGCTGAAAACTGATTTTGACTTACTATTTTATGCTTTTAGACTTTTTTTTATTAAAAACCCCCATACTTCTTAGATGTGACATAGCTTTCTGTCTGCTAGTTCGGATAGAATTTAAGTAAAACTAGAATTATCATTCATGTACAAAACTTTTTTTTTTTTTTTACATGGAGAAAAGTCAAAGAAATTATATTGGGAAAAACAAGATTGAAATTTTAATGGACAACTGTTACAAACACATTTCTTGTGCATGTCCTACAGCACTTAATATCTGATATCTTCTGCACACCAGTAATTAATGAAGCTTGGTAGAAATATGATTCTAAAGTACTGAACTACCTGGGAGAAAAAAAGCGGTTTTGGTTAATTGCACCTTTGCAATCAGAATTTACTGAAAAGCATGGCAATTTAACATACATATAGAAATGTTTAGGTTTTCTGCTGTCAACAATGGTGTAGAAGTGATTTTCCATTTAAATGCAAAAATAATCAAGTATTTCTGAGATAACCTCAATTTTGTAAACTCAATGGCAGCAGGAACTAAAACCACTCCAAATAATTTTGCCCAAAATTGTCAGTCCAGTGTTCAACATTCATGCCAACTCAACTAGAGTTCTAAAAGGTCCTAATAAAAATTTACATGGTTTTTATTTTATTAACTTCTAAATCTGTATAAAATAAACACAAAGTGCATTTTAGTTATTCTCAATGTTTTGAGAATTTTGCAAACTGGTTATTTGGGACTAAACCACCTGTATTGAGAAAATCTTAGCCTAAAACTCAACAGGAGTTCCTTGGCCTTCAAGGAAAGAAGGTGTGTTGTCCTGCGAAGAAATATGTAATGAACCATCACCACTCTTTATTTTTTAGGGTTTTTAAAAATAATTTTTGTAGGGAAAATTCTTTGAGAACCACATGGAGAAAGAAAAAAATACATTCTATTTCTATAAATACAAATTGCACGTGTATTTCACGGGATTTTTTTACAATAAAAAAATCTACCTTGCTTCTTCCTGTTTCCAAAGAAATGGTGACATTCTCTTTGATTTTAATCTTAGCAGTGATGTGAACACTGCGAGTGTCTGGCAGTTGAGTTCTCTCTGTGACAGGTCTGTGGATTAAACCAGCCAATAAAGCAGGGAGGTGGGTTAGTTGACTTTTCTTTGCATGAAAAAATGCAATTTAAAAATACAGTGGTTTTGAAAATGTCATTTCCTGATTAGTGCCCACTTATATTAACATCACTGTGGTGGACTTGCTGTTTGTACTGAATGCAAATATATTAGGACTCGGTAAAATGGCAACTGTTTTATTGCAACTTAATAAGTGTATGTATGGGAAAAAATGCAGTGTGTTGCATGGCAGAAGTGAAAATAGGTGGTATTAAATACAATATGAATAATAACAGGAAGAATATCTGTATGTGTACTAGTTCTTATCACAAACATAGGATATTGAAGGTAAACATGATAACCTGTGTTCAACCTAGCAGATCAGTAAATAAATCCTTAGCTGACACTTTCATCAAGCTCAGATGTCAGTAATTGTCACAGCTTCCATATCAACTGGAATAAATTACCATAACTTTTATAATTTAGTAAAATATACTTACTAAAATCACCTGGGTAGCCAGAACTGATGCCTTGTTAAGGCTGACCTAGAACAGAGGCTAGACAGGGCTAAAGAATAAACTAGGGATTTATTAAAAGGCCTCAGCGGATACACCTTGGGCAGTGCAACACCCAAGATGAACCAAAATGGGCACAAAATGGATGTCCGGTCACTGGGTCTCTCACTTTTGTGAATTCTGGTTCATTTGCATATTGGAGTTAATTGTCCAATTACAGCTTTAGGTTATGAAGTCCCACCTTCTTGTTTTTCTCTTTTCAGTCCACATTGTGTATGCTCTTGGGCCTGAAATTTGTATCAGTTAGGAATTGGTCCCAAGCTAGGAAAGGAATTGTTTTGTCTAGCTACTCTGTGAAGAGAGCTTGCCATCCCTTAATATGAAGCTCAGAACTACACACTAAANGTTAATTGTCCAATTACAGCTTTAGGTTATGAAGTCCCACCTTCTTGTTTTTCTCTTTTCAGTCCACATTGTGTATGCTCTTGGGCCTGAAATTTGTATCAGTTAGGAATTGGTCCCAAGCTAGGAAAGGAATTGTTTTGTCTAGCTACTCTGTGAAGAGAGCTTGCCATCCCTTAATATGAAGCTCAGAACTACACACTAAAGCAGTACAGAATCTGAAAAATATAAAATCTAAAACCTAAGGCATCAATATCACTTCCATGATAGAAGTGATACATTATGAAACTGTGAGATAAAAGTGCAAAAAATCTCAGTTATTTTTGTTCTCCTTTATCAGTCTGAAATAACAAGCTATACAAGAGGAGGGCTTTAAAGGCTTTGCTGTCTCCTTTTAGTGCATTAACCCAGGACTTCACATTAATTTAAAGTATGAGTTTATCACCTAGTTTACTACCAGCAGGGCATCTAGTCAGAACTAAGTACTTAGGACAATCTCTGAGGTTTTAAGTTGCTCTAGGTGCTACTCCACCAGTCTGAGTCACAAGCAGAATGTGTCACTGCCTGGAGGGAGCTCTCAGCACTGCTTGTGATGGGAACCTTCAGAGCTACCTGATTGCTTGATGCCTGATGTTAGATGAGATTAAATTTATCTCGGGAGGCCAAGTGAAGTCTTTAGTCAACCTGTTGTTTTATAAGTGCTCTTTATACCTGAAAATGGTTTTCAGGCATGAAATATACTTAAGTAGACACTCAGGAGTCTGTCTGTCTATCTATCTATCTATCTATCTATCTATCTATCTATCTATCTATCTATCTATCTATCTATCTATCTATCTATCTATCTAATTTTACTGGCGTACTTGGAAATTCCAGAAATTCCTCAGAGATTTATTTTTTGGGACCAATTATATATCCTGACATGTTAATCAGTATTGCTGTTGTAATCATAGGATCATGTTGTCCTGAATATCAATGCCTAACTGTCCCTTCCCACCAACATAATTCTCATGGCTTTCTACTTCTCTGTGTAATGTAGTGGAGTTAGTAGAGTTTGTGAAGCATTTTCGTGGCTATAGGGATGTTCAAATAACAGGAAAAGTTTATAAGTCTTATGATCCCAACTCTAAAGTAAGACCTGTTTGTCAGTGGTAATCGGAGTTTTCCAGCTCTCCTAAGGGAGGAATAGCTTTTCAAAAAATTGAAAAAGAAGATTTTATTGGGAATTGTTTCGGAGAGGTTAATAATTAAATATGTTTGGATGCTTGAGAAATAGCCTTTATCCATCTTGGATACCTTGTTATGTGGAAGGTGGTACATTGTGAGCTTTAGTAGGTGGGAGATTAATTTTAAACTCTTTTTTAATTAATTTGTCATTTTCCATGTTTAAATTTTGAATGTTATTGAAAGCAAAGGAAAAAAACAAATTGCTATGTATTTTCTCCTGAAGAATTAAAAAGGTGTTTTTTTAACTTTTTACCCCACCTAAAACTGCAGTAGATAGACAGCGATGGAAGGTTGCATAATAGCAATAACAACTAGCCTGAAATTTTCTGAAGAATGTATTTTACATGGTAGCTTTTCAAGCTGCATTATGAGATCTAATATAAAATCTTTATGCATATCAACACACAAATGCATGATGCACATGTTTGTATAAGCCCAGTTAAGAGACAGTAATTTTAAACTATTCAGAGTAATAAGACTGACTTTTTCATGTTTTATATGAGCAAAGCCATACTGTCTGAAACAGCAAAATCTAAAAGTCATACAGACTTTTAGAGAGAACCCCTTTCTCTTGCTTCCCCCCATCACTTGCTTTCCTAGGAATGTACAGTAGTCTGTCCATGACAAGGAGAAGCTCACTTTGTGTCTTCCCAGTAATGACAGCATCCATGTCGGTTTCTTACCTCAGTATCTGACACTTCTAAACACAATTCTGTCTTTTTCTGGGTGAAATTCCCAAATCTCTGTTCAGACACAGTCTTCTGACATCTGATGACTGTTTCATTTTCCCATAAGTGAAGTGGAACTCTTAAGATGGTTTTTCCTATTGTCAGAGATATTTTTATTATTTTATTATTATTAATATTTATGCTTTTTGCTGGAACAGACTTGGTTCTGTTTGAAGAAATTACTGCATAAGTTCAAAGAGGAGCTGTAGTCCTGCTTACAACTCAGAAATCCAGTGCTGCCATAGGTGCTTTGACAGTGGATAGGAGAGTGGGAATTACTAGAGCTGAAATGTTCAATGAGGTAAATAGAGCAATGCAAATCTCAAGGGCTTTTGAAATACAGAATATGCAAGGACGATGTTGAGAATGTGTATTACATTGCTGCTTCCTCTCACACCATCTACCAAACATCTCTTTCCTCTCTTCATCTTCTAAAAATCAATTTGATGTGACTGCCTCCAGTTTGAAATTAGCATGATTTAATCTGGTACAGGAAAAATCTTTCTCCATGGAAAAGACCCAAATGGGAAGTCTAATGATAGCATATTCCCCAAGGAAAGCTGCCACCTTAGACAGTGTCCCTGTAGGAGAGAAAGTGAACAGCTGCAATATTTAGTGTATAAAATGTGTGTGTGCTTGTGTATGATGACATGACACAATGCTTTGTGACAGCTCATTCTATTCTGGGTTCTTCACATGACAGATGAAATGATTTCTGTAATTATTCTTAGGTATAAGACCCAAAGTCAGTTCTGTTAATATTTGGGCTGTTTGGCATAAAATACATTTAGGTATCTCATTTAAACATCCCTCTGGAAAAAAAAAGCTCTGGAAATCAGAAGTGATTGAGTGGATGAGATCCAACTGTATTGCTTCTAGGCCCAATAAAAAGGCAAGTATAAGGGGCTGATTTTTATTTCAAGTGTTTCATTTGAGGTGCGGTTTCATCCCAATGCTTACATAACCAGACTAGCTTTCCTTGTAGTTGAATTAGCTCTTGTTTTACTTTTAAGTTAAATTAAGATCGTTGCAATTTTCTGCTAAGGAGAAGGAAAATTTTAAATATATTCTTGCTTTAGAACAAAAATGTGCATTTCCATAACCGGTGATAAAATACTACTTGCTGTTGCAAACCTTTATCACTACTTAGGATTAGAAATAGATCAGTTATATAATTTGACATACTGCTAAGGAAATTATTGTACATGTATCTATGCTTTATTTTAAAATAATTAATATGTTAATAATTTAATGTGAATGTAGAATATTTTAAAAATACATACTACAATTAGTAAACTAAGAAAAATGTACGTAATCTCCTAAAGCTTGAAGGGGATTTGTTGCATCTGTATTTGTTGTGTAGCAATAATGCAATTCTTGTTGTTGTTCATTTAGAGAAAATATTGTTGAACTTTGGTGAAAATTATTTTCTCTTTCTGAACATTCAGTGTGACTTTGTCATACATTTTTAGGTTTCCAGCTGGGCTGGTTTACTTTCATTCAGGATTGAAGTCAGTTGCTGTATTTCCAGGATTACTGAAAGGTTGAACCTACTTCAACGATATAGATGGTCTACAGAATAACAGTTTTGTAACTTATATGCTTAAGAGAGAGGGAATATGTTCAGAAAAATTCACTTAAATCATCTATCAAAGGTGCCAGCACACCTAGTAGCTTTATTTCTCAGGAAAGCAGAGAGAGATGGAAGGGCATGAGGGGAGCTTTTACTGATTGCTTTCTGGGAAAATTATTCTATGAGTTATTTTTGCAAAGAATGCAATTTGCCTGGGGTGTATCAGGAATAGTATGAAAAGCTCTGGGAGAAATAGTTCCCTGGTTGATTTTTTTCAATGTGAAATGATGGTGTTCTCTCAGAACCAGAGCTATATAAGCTCCACAAATATCACTAGAGATGGGTATGACTTCATATGCTTGATAATGCTACAGGTAACTTCTGAAAAGTCTACTGGAAGGAAAAAATGGAAATTGGGAAGAAGAGAGATTTTTACTTCTCACTGAACTGTAATAAAAAAGAAGGCAAATATGTAGCAGCCTGACTGACTTACAAGGCTACTTTCTTTCCCATTTCTGTGATGAAAGCCTTGAAAATGTACTAGTGCAGGTTATGATACTTTTAACCTGTACTGTAGTGTTTACTGTTTTAACACCTGAAGCCGAAAGCATTATCATCCTTAAAATTGAAACTGGGACAACTCAATCAGTTTTTCCACATCAAATTCTATATGTAGCTGCCAATCTCTGATTCAGATATAGGCTCATCTCCCACAGGTGAAAGCAGCTAAAGATAAAAATAAAAATAAAAAAAATTTCTCAGTTTAGAAATTATATTATTTTATGAATTTGTTAATATTTACCATTTTGCAGTATTATAAGAATCTGATAAGTGAATTGAAATTGAACTTGAAATTTATATAAATGTTTGTGGAAAACTGTTTTTTTGTAATTAGGGAAGAAAAGCAATATTTAAGAAGATAAAACATAAAAAGAAAACAGAACTCAGTGTCCCTGCATGTGACAGGTGGAAGGTCAAATGTCAGGAAATTTGTTATCACTCAGTTACTATCAATCCTCATTGCTCACTGTCACACTGCAGAAAAACAGTTAATTTTTTCTGAGTTGCAGTCTTACTGTACAGCCACACATTTCACATAATTTGATGTGAAATTTGATTTGATTCTGACATCATTTCACATTGGCATTAATGTACAATATTTGTAAAACAATCTTGTTGCTGGAAAACATTGCTTCAGTAGTCAAAGTGATGGAGTCATGTTCTGAATTTAATTTTGATATGCTGTATTGTTTCTTAGAGCACTTGCAGGCTGTATACATATTTTTGTGTTCAAATATCAGGAATATATTTGCAAGAGGTGAATTGTTTTGTCTTCTTCCAGCCTAAGAAGAGACCCGTATAATTTGAAGTTCACAAAGACAGTGATCAACAAACCAGCAGAATTATAGATGCAGAACTGTTCTCTGGTGAGTGTACTGAAGCTTTCATGCTTTGGGCTTCTTGAGTGAAGATTGTGGGGCACATACTCTCAAATAAGTAGAAATGACAAAGTATCGGTAATTGATTGAAACCTCAGGGAATTGCTCTTACAAAAATAGTACTAAAAATGAAATATTTATTACTGTTTCACTACTTTAGCTAAAGTATTCTGTTCTACTGCAGACCTTTATTTTTCTTCTGGTTTGATCAATATTCTCGCATTTCACTGCAATTTTTTGTCATCTAATGCTATATATTGTGGTGTCCTCCAATAATTCCTGTAGCTGATACCATGAAGCACTTTTCATTGCTAAAGCATCTCCTAATCCTTGACAAGCTTGTATCTGAATATCCCATTGGTGCTGTAGTTGCAGTTAATTACTGTGGAGTGGCACTTTAGGCATTGACTGTGTAGGGACCTCACTGTTTTCATCTGTTCTGGTCACAGTCAGCTAAAAGATAAAGCCCATTTTTGCCAAATTGGATCAGTTCTCGCTGGAGACTGCAATGTTGCTGGCATGAGGATGCTCCTTGGTGCAGCCCCTGGCCAAACAGCTGAGAGAGAATTGCAGCAGGCAGAACAGGATTCTTCCCACTGGGCTGAGCCCTTGGTGACAGCTGGTAATGCCAAGCACTTCCTGAGCTGAGTGCAGGGGTTCTAACACTGCTCCTTTGCTCTCCTGATATGCACAGTCACCACTTTTCTGGAAAGCAAAGCCCAAGTATCTGTAAGTGATTGTGAAAATACTGAGCTCTGTTCCTGTGAATTTACTCTTTTTGGGGGGCTGACTGTGCAGAGGAATAAATAAAAAGGAAACTAAAATTTAAGAACTTTTTTTTCAAAATTGTCTCTTAGACTGTTTTACTGAGGCCTTGAAGAATGACACAGCTGAGTTTGTTTAGTGAAATAAATCGAAATAATCTGAAAATTATTTGGCATGCAGATATCACATTTTATAGCTGAGAGGTTATTTTAAGGAACTCTTGATAGTTGCAGAGAAAAAAGCCCCACAAATTCAAGTGAGATTGCCATGATTAAATCCTTTTGAACCAATATACTAGTCAGTAGCAAGAAAATGATGGCTGGAAAAACTGTTGCCGAAGTGAAGACATTTTCCTAATTCTCCTTCAAAAGGAAGCAAGGTTGGAGCTGCAGTGGTTTTCTAGAACATACAGAACTTGTCTTAATGGATTAGCCACACTCTCGTGTGGCTTTTCTCCCTTGTAACTGTGCAGGAAAATGTGTTTGCTGTGCAGAAGCATTGAGTGACTACCTCCTTCCCCAGGGAAAAACAAAAAGACTTTACAGCGAAGTAGATTTTGCTCCTTAGTAGTTGTAATGAACCACAGAGAGCTTGTCAGTAAAAATTATATATGTGTATATACATATGTATATATAACATGCATGTCTTTGTTGTTGTGTATGTATAATATTTATATTTGCTATATGTATGCATATGTTTAGTAAATGCATGTGTATTTATATGTAAGTATAGCTATATATGCACGTATGTGAAAGTGTATTCAGAAAGTGGTCTTTAAGCTCTGTGGAAGAAATAGAAGATAGTGCAAATACTTCCAAGATGTGTCTCATGGGAAGTATCACTTAGCATGATACTTGTTGGTTGGTAATGACTCTTTTCAATGTTTGCTCACTTCTCCAAGCAAAGGTAAGACTGCAGTTGGAGCTATTACTTTCTTTAAATCTATTACTTTCCTTCCTCTGTTCTTTATTTTCTGCCCAAAGTTTATTGCCCCATCCAAAAAGCCTTTAGCTGGTACTTTCTGAATGCATTTGCACTCAGTTCAAAGGGTTTTCTATTTCTCTGGCAATGGTGCCTGAAATGAAGAGATCCAACACACCTTGTGATTGAGCACACTGCCAGCATAACAGATGGATGTGCTGCTGGCAGCCAAGAAACCTTATGAAATATTGGTGTCAAATGGTTAGAGACAGCATTTTTAAACCAAAAATATGTGTTAGATGCTCTGGGTTTATGCACATGGTGGAGCATAGTCTAATTGGGTTGACTGGATTATTTTAAATTTTAAACTATAATTCTTCAGTGTACACTTTGAGTGTTAGTTGCATAACTTTCAGCTTTTATATTTCTGTATCTTTAAGAATTATATTTATTTTGCCCCAAAAAAAAAGTGTTAGGAGTAAGTTCAAACGATTAATACCTGTGCTGGCTTCTTGGACCACATTGTGTGTGATGTGGTATGATATCAGTATCATGTAATATATCCTGATCCTTTGTACACATCTAGATCATGTGGAATTCATTGCAGGTGTTAATTTAGTTTTCTCTTTTAATATCACATATTGCTGCCTTTTCATGTTGTATTCCTTTATTTTAGCTAGTTTAATTATGCTGAGGTAGGGTGACATTTTTGAGATATAACTGACCTACTACTCTTTTCCCTCCTTTTCTGTTCCACATGGAGAGAAAATATTTACAGGTAGAAAACAGGGACAGTTCGGTATTTAGGAGACCCTACTGGATGCTTGTCTGTATCCCTTAGTTCATAATTACCTTGGAGATAACCAATTAAATAATGTTAAACCATACTGATTTTTATTAGGATTTTGTGACCCAAAATCAATTAAGTGCTTTAATACATCTACCCTAAATAATAAACAGTAGGTTTCCTTTTCTGAAAGTTATTTGGTTATCTTGTTGGGTATGAAATGCATACTCAAAATACTTGGGATCCTCTGATTTGTTATACTGCTCAGCATAATCCCATAAAACCAAGTTCCTGCCTTATTTGTTAATATGTTAACATGTGTTTCTGTTAATTTAATTGAAAGAGAGCTTTCTGTATCAGAAGGTGAGGGGTGTGGTGGTATGTGGGAACTTGTGGTGTGTAATGTATCATCACATAGTGTTCACATCACATAAATGAAAGAGGGAATATTTTCATGAAGAAATAGAAACAAGGTGTTCTGAAAAGAAGATTCACAGCTTATAAAATCATTGTAATGTGATAAATTAGCACATTAAATCCAATCCCATAATCAATTTAAAGCTAAACACAGATAGTCCTACTTCATATTTAAAATGAATGTCTGAGGATATTTTTTTTAAAACTGAGGTAGTTTTATTTTGGAAACTATCAGTATTATCCTCTGAAATCCAAAACACTATTAAAGAGATAGGCAAGCCAGTAGATAGCAGGTTGAAGAATCATTGAAAACAGACAGTTCTATATTCTTATCATAAGTGTGCTGAAATGACAATAGAGAATGTCATGAGGAATTTAATGGAATTTCCTTCATCTTAAGGTTAAGAAGGCTTTAGAGTTTGCATTTATTCTGGTTCTCAAGTATAGTTAGGATGCCTGGAGATGAGAAATCACAAGTGCTTAAGACTACATGAATATAAAGTACCAAGAGAGATAGAATAATTTATAATGCAGTGTTGATGTTTCTGATTTTAGAACATCATCATGTCAACCCCATTTTTTTTCTCCATCATATTAAAAAGAAAAGACATGTATTACTCCACAAGAGAGTTTTACTTTAATTCAGGTTTCATATTATGCTTTGCTTATTCTGCAGCTACCTAGATATTTTCATACCAGATATGATAATTAAATTATATACTGGATGAAAGTGTAAAGTCAGCATTTCAAAAAATAATTAATTTCATAGTCATCCAAAGTGGCAGATTCTAAGATGGCCTAGTAGAACAAACTTCACCAATGCCCATGTGGTCGTGTGTATTTGTAAGATTCTTGCCTATTCTGTAAAGTAAGTCCAAATCTAGAATGTTTTTATATTAGACTTGAACCACAAAACCCCCACATAATATTTAGTCATGTGTTTGTTACTAGAGGCTCAGCCTGTCCCTCTTCTTCAAATATATAGAGAATTAGAGTTTGGTTTGGGAACAGGAGAGATCACCCTCAAACTGAGAAAGTGGTGACAGTACATATGAGTGTACTTGTCTGTACTCTAGGGATGCTGGGGAGGGCCATGACTGGGAAGAAAATTCATCCTCTGTGTTTCCAGGGCTGACTCCCACTAATAAGCATAGGCACTTGCACTGAGAAATATGATAAGGTATTGAATAGTTCCAAAAGCAAGGCCAGCCTGTGACTGCAAACTTCAGGAGCAGTATGCCTGCTGATGCAACTGTAAGAATCTTCCAGGAAGTCAAGGAAAGACTTTCAGACTTTATCTTTGGCAAATGCCTTCAAAGGAGTTTTTGCAGTGAAACACCTCTACTGCGTTTCAGCTCTCGCTCTTTTCAGTGCTGGCCAATGCACACACTATTTTCAGATATACTGTGACAGCATATGCTCCCTCTCTTACTGAAATAATTTTATTTGATTTCTAGAAAAGCAGCAGAACAGAGCATGTTGAAATAGTGTTCTTTTTGGAAGTGGCAGAGCAGTATGTCAGTGTTCTGTAGAATGCAGTCTCTCAAATGAAAGTAAAAGTTTAGTTTTTCCCATCTTCCATAATAAAACAGAGTTTGCTTAAGTTAGAAAATAATTTAGGTTAGTTTATAAATTTTCTACACCGCTTTTAGGGGGTGGGTCAAAATGTTCTAATTCTAGTCGAAAGGTTAAAGCTGCATCAGCAGAGATTAAAATGCTGAGATGCATCTTTTAATTCATAGTACTGACAGATGAAGTGAAGTAAGGAAGTGCTGGTGTAAAGCAGGGCAGGGCAGTGCATGGGATAGGGATGTAATTCAGAATGAGCCATAGATTCCAAAGGTGCTGCCAGACTCAGCAAAGGATGATGCTGACAGGTAGCCCCAGCACTTAGGGCAGTGGCTGAGTGAGACACAGTAAAGGGAAGAAGAGATTCGGGCTATTTCTGCAGTTCCAAAAGTGCTGGTACATGCTAATTTTTATTACTAGAAAGCGTCTGGAGTAGATCTAATGTGTAAACATTATATATATTTGTATATAAATCATAAATCATGAACTGCGAATACAAATGAGCTAGAATAAGGTGTGAATTCAGAAAGAGGCTATTAACACTCATCTAAGACTTGAAGCTGGCGTGTGCCACTTGAAAACAGCCTTTTAGGCTGAGGTGGGGAAGTATCACTAAACTGTGGATAAGTGGTTAGAGCTGGGTTTTTGTTAAGGTTCAGGTAGCAGGGTCATCAAGTTGGAGAAAAGTTTACCTAAAAATGTCTTGGTATTGATGGTGAGGGATCACTGGGGGACTAGGGACTTGTACAGGGGAAGGATGACATGTCCAGCTTGCCAGCTTGATCACTGGTGATAACACTGACTACAGACTGCTGATGAGGCAGGCTATGGGCGCTGAGAGGCCACAAGGTATTTCACTTCCTTTGGCAGTCATTCATCAAGGTGATGAATAGCTGTCTTGCACAGGGCTGTGTATTCTTTGTTAAGTGAAGATATCACTGCTCAGACATACACACCATGCACAGCAGCTTAGCATGTTTTGGCAGTTACAGGAATTAAACACATTCAACTGTGATTCCCTACATGTAATATTAAGTTAACCCTTTTTTTAATCAGTGTGTTTGTAAAAAGAAAATAAGACAAAAGGCTGTAGAGCTGGGTGCTGCTACGAAAAGGAGATTGTGAAAATAAAGAAAATGTAAAGAAACCAGAGGAGATAGAAATCAGAGATGACTGGGTTTACTCCTTCCTATTTGAAACCATTTGCTTTTTAGGGCTCAAATTTTGTAAATCATATTAGCATCTGCTTAACCTTTATCACCTTAATAGTCCCTTTGATTTAAGTGTATTTACATGTGTAAAGTTAGAGATGTGTGTGAATCTGCAGAAAGTAAAATAAAGCTAGGCAGGTAGTAATATATTTATACTCTTTCACCCAGTTATACTCTAATGCTGCGTGTCAAAATCCAAATGAAATAACACACAGAACACCATGGTGATGGTAAGTATTCTAATTCTTAAGTTTCCTACTGGGATTTAAATTAGAACCTGATTTGCAGACATCAAGGCTACATTGTGAAGGCAAGTCAAGTCTTGCTGTAATTGCATTGTCTCTGCTTTGTTTCCTAAACTACCTGTTTCTCTGGTCGTGCTTATTTTAGGAAATAAAGCTTATGTTGGATGGGAAGTGATCTGAAAACTTACAAAATATCCTCTGTATCTGTAAGCATTTAGGACAAAGAAAAACTAAATGGTTTGAAAAAACACTAGTACAGCAGGACTAGAAATGTAATGTATCAATTGGACAGGGATTTTTCATTGGAAAACCTATCACATATTTAGATGAATTTTTCTGTAATTTACTAATTTTGTACACCACTATTTCAATGATTACTATATTATTTTTTTTCAGCAAAGGCTGTATCTTCCTTTCTGGCCATTGCTGCACTTCCAGCTTCCATCAGTGGAACTCTGCCCTATGTTCCAAATCTACTCTGCTTTAGCATCTACCAAAAGCTTGGCAGTGGCAGTGGTTCAGCAGGAGAGATCACTGCTTGGCTCTCTAGTATAATCACATCCCTTTTTTGTCATTCTGTGGTCCCATCCTCTCAGCCTTTCTCATTTCCATTGAGACTTATTCCTGAAATAGACAGTCACTGGTATGTGGGGTGTTGTAAAAATTCACTTTTAGATGCAGTGAGAGGCACATCAACTCCTTGAGCAGACAAAGGTGAGCTCATGCCTTGCAGGGAGGTCCCAGATCACCAGCAGCCTTCTGTCTGAGAGCTGGCTGGAGACACTGCCTGGCCTGGGAAACTACAGAGTGCTTCATGGCTTCTGAGGCCCTGAACTCTATGGCACTCCAAGAGCTAATGCAATCCAGAACACTCGACCCCTGCCTGTTCATGGTCTCCATCTCCTCTCCTCTTAAACCTACGTGCTGATTTCCAGAGAAGATAAGTCTGTACATCAAGGTCAGACTGAAGTCATGTCCTCCACACTGGGAGCAGCCCGCAGTGTGCATCTGCAGTTCACTTTCTAAATGTTCCTGTCTTTGTTGGTAAGGGTTAAATCTCACTTTTCACCCTCTTGGGATTGATAGAAAACCTGAACTTAGTCCTAAGGAAACCAAATTTTCCTGTCTTGATGTGGTAACTGTGATACTTCAGTAACTAACTGGGATATGAGAAATCCAGGTCAATTTTTCAGTTTTGACCAAAGATGTTCATCTTCCTGGCATGTGGTTCTTGAGGCTGCCTTAACCATGATGATGGGATAGAGAAAAAGGAGCAAGAGAGAGGGTGAGGAATTGTTTAAAGATGTTGAAATTTTCCCCCAGATAATGGTACATACCTCATAGTGGTACAGTGAAAAATAAAAGAAACCAAACCCAAGAAATTAACATTTTAGAAATGTTTCTAAGCATGTCTAATCCTTCCAGATCCCTTGGAACAGCATTATGAAAATGAATTCAAACTGGGAACAGCTTATGAAAATTAATTCAAGCTAGGCATATACATGAAAAGCTGCTGAGCAATGCTACTGAAACTGAGTTACATTCAGGTATTCAGGTCTTTGGAGACCTGTACAGTGAGCAGCTGATGTTTCTTTCTGGTATGAGTAACTTCAGTTAAATGAAACTCCAGTGGAGGTTTAAGGATAATTTGGGAACTGGTCTCTGAGTTTTTATGCAAATATTTCTGTGGTTGTTTTTCTTGAACCTTGCCCTGTTTTTTTCACGTATCCTCTTCTAATGCAGTGTGTCCTGTGACTCAAATTTGGAAGGCTACTCCAAATAAAATAATAATTAAAGAAAATATTATAGCAATATCAGTAAGGTCAGTGGGATCCACACTATTCTGGATAGTATTGTAGAGTAATTTTCACTATAGTTTTATTCATAATACTGTGAAATCTATGAGAGTTGTTTTTAGCGTCATTGGGTGGTAAACCTCAGCCTATGACCCTCTACCTCAGCTGTGGTAAAGATACCTGAATCCAAAGAATTCTGGCAGCTGAAGTTATGTATTGAGCATTTTTGTGTTGTTACTTCTGATGTATTGCATCTTTATTTGAAAGACAAATAGAGACTTTTAAACTCATACTGTTAAGCTAATTAGAAATAATGCAGAGTTGTCCTACCACATTGATTTTGAGCAAGAAAACAAAGTATGCTGATTAGTTCTGAATAACTGGTAAGAAGGAGTCAATAACACACACCTCCCCACTCATTTTTAATGCTTAAGACTAGGCCTTAAATTGTAGCTTTTCTCTTGGAGATGTCCTGGAGAATGTTTGCTGAGGAAATTAAATTCTCGCCTTCTCCTATGGGCCTCCCTCTTTTGTCAGTATGGGGAAGAGTTTGGGGACTGACTTATGCCTACATCCTTCACTTGTGAAATATTATATCACAGCTGGACAGGTCAGAACTGATGCCCAGGTTATGTTAGACCAATTAAACAGCAAAACGAATCTGTCAGATTGTACTTCCCTTTAATTAGTGTCATTTCATTGTGTGGGATTAACACTGATGATTCTCTTTTATAGTGTTTCTTTATGGTAAAATGAGATCTTTCTAAGCACATCTAAAAGAAACGCCTGTATGTTCCAGTCTAATTAAAAACAACAGTTGTCCAAAGTAGGAAATATTCCAATCAAAGACCAAACTATTTTACTGCTTTTTAAGAGTGCTTCTCTGAAACACTGAGTGCAGCAGGGTGTATATACTTGAAAACTTTGAATTTTCAATGTGGTTCATGATGTATTGTATATGTCATAGGTTGGTAATATGGCAATATTTGTCAGCCCGCTGTTCAGATGCTTCCATTGAGTGATGTGAATTGATGTCTAATTCCAGCTCTTGATAACATTGTTCAGTCATTATTTAGTGTTGTGAGATGTGGAGAATAAGCTGATTTATGTGAAAGAGGGGCCTGTGGGATTACATATGTTTTAAGCAGAGCTTAAGTCTTATGCTGGACTGCAGCATATGAGTGGATGTCATATTGAATGAATGTAATAATTACAAAAAAAAGAAACCTTTTTCATGCTAGAAAGTCTTTAAACAAATCTTACTAGCTTGGAATTTATTAAGACTCTGGAGGCTAGGGAAATTTTTAACAAGATTAAGAGCTGGTGAGTGGACAAATATTTTATAACATATGTATTGAAAAAAATCTCTTAGTTTGGAGAGCTGCAATAATTACAGCAGGCATTTGGTTTTATACGGTTCAGGAAAGTTGTCTTTGGAATTGTGTTGGTATATACCAATTTTTTTGACAATTCCATCTCTAGTTTGTAAGTTTAATGCAGTTATTAGAAAATAAATTCTATTATTCCTATTGAAGTGTGGCACTATGTGTGACACTTGAAAGTGAAGTCATATCCATGTGATCATGTGGGACAGAACAGGAGGGGATGGGAATGGCACAAGCTCTGAGAGAGGGAGAAGGAGTAGCAAGCTTTTTATGAGTCTGCTTGCTGCTGCCAGGTGAACAGAACACAGCTGCAATGCATCACCTTCCTTATCACTTCCTTTGGGCTTTCTTATCTTCCAGAGCACCTGTGCTTTAAACACAGACTCCTGCCAGTCTGTTTGCCTCTTGGTGTACTGATTCAGGGCACCTCCCAACAGTTGTTTGCTAGTCATGAGGGTGAATCCCCATGGCAGTGACTGGGAGCCAGATAAGGACTGGGAGCCTGGAAGGTGAAGCTGACATTGGCTTAAGTTCCTTCCATTTTTACATAGCAAAATATAGCAAATAAAGGAAGTCCTTAAAACACCTCTATAGCCATTTTCATCTGTGTGGCCATATGAGATGCACAGTATCTGTGCCCCAACCAGTGACCAGACTGCACATCTGGGGATGCACTCAGTGCTCCTCACTGAGAGACTGCAGTGTGCCCTCGAGGGAATGAATTGAGAAAGTCACAGCTTCAGTTCTCACTAGTTTAATGAGGTTAGTGATAGACTTCGAAAGAGATCACTTGATTGATTTCTTGGCAAGCAGCCATTGCAGAATTCCTCATTAGGATGTCTCTTTCAGTCTCTCCTAAATTACTTTGATCAAACAGCCCAAACCTGACCAGGACTGAGAAGAAAAGAAGTCGCCTTACAAAAGTTTTTGTTTAGGGCAGAGTAAAGTGAGCAATTTAGAATATACACTTGATTTTTATGTAGGTAAAGTTAGTTCTTATTCCTGCATTGTTTAGGTCTGTGATTTTTGTTGCTGCATGTCCAGTACAGCAAATGTAAAGATTTTTAAAATTAATTTTATTTTTCTTTTAAAAAGTTGATGAGAGGATGAAATTTGGTAAAGTTACAAAATTTGGGATAAAATATGACCCAAAAAAGATCTTAAATTGGGTTTTTCTCTTTCTCCCCATTTTACATTAAAATAAATATATATTAGAAGAAATGAAGTACACCTGGGTAATTTCAGTTATTTGCATTCCCCTGAATACTTCATATTCCACCATATGAATACAGAATATTCCCATGAATACTTCATATTCCACCACTGCAGCCTAAGAGTTGAAAATGCTATCCGTAGTGCAGGAAGTCATCCACTAGCCTATTAAAAACATAAACTGTGAAAAACTTGTTCCTGTGAAAATTAGAGCATCTCAGCTATTTGGAAGTTTGCAACATGTGCAAGTATTAATCTAGGTCTCCCTGCTTGCCTGTGGGCAGTTTGTTGAAGTTGCACATAGTTGACTGTCTAGTTTGTTCATGTGGGTTGTCTCTCATCTAGTGGTGATGCAAAACTGCTAGCACCAGATTTATAATATGAATGCTCACAAAAATATTGTAAACATGTATTTTTCACTGCATTTACCTACCACTTAAGGGGAAGAAATGGAATCCTGATGTAAAGTAGTTCTAAAAATGTAGGAAAATAATTTCTAATGTTAATTTAAACTTTATTGGACTGCTGTTTTTTTTCATAGGCTGAATGGCTGCCAAAATGTATAAAGGTCATGCAAGCAGAATTCAATCATCTGTGCATCTCTATCTTATACTATTACCTAAGGATACAGTCCTTCCTCATTTACCCATTGTTAAAAACAAAATGCCAGGCTGAATGCATCTGTGGTTTTCACTGGTATGCCTTCTAAGAGTAAATGTTAAATGCCTGTTGGCTACATTACAACTGCAGTCCCCCATACTTCATGAATATTCATTAAAAGATTAAAATCATGATTATTCATGGCAAGTAAACACAGAAAGTAGGTAAACTTAATATAAAAATCAAAACACACAGGTGAAATTTCAGTGCTGTTGTCAATACAACTACCATGGAAACTTTGTTACTGTATTTTAAAAACATTCATCATTGTTTCCTTTTCAGTTAAAACAGTCTTCTTTTCTAAAGGCACAGTTTTTAGGAGATATAAAGCATTTGGCTGGGAGACAGAGACCATTTTGGGCTGAGGGAGAAGAGTTGAAGGTTATGTATAGTGAACTTTTAGAATACTTTTCCACTAGAAACAATTCCCAGTGAAGTAAACACATTTAAGTGGAGTATGTGTTTTTAATTTTATTTTTTTTTTTTTAATTCTCTTGGTGGTTCTCTCATAGAAGGTACCATCTAACTGATCTGTTTGATTTCATATAGAGTAGCAAAAATATCAGAACAAGAATGTCACCATGTGTATTTCCAGAAAGGACAGAGTAGAAAAATGAAGAGGTATTGTGTATTTAAAGAATTTGATTGCATGCATTTTTTCTGGTGTATCTTTCTAAACAGATTACATTTCTAGCTTTGGATTCCCCCAAGGAACAAATTCCTGTGGAATTTCTCTTTTGCTCTGTAACCCCTCACAAGACAGTAGATGTGTGGGTCAGAGATCATTGTTTTCCCATTTACGATTCATGGCTCACATTAACTGGCCCTTCAAATGCCCTTATTTAAATACTCAGTAGAAGAACAAGAGTACTTATTAGGTAAACATCATTTAGAAAAAGGTGCAACAATTTTGTTGTATTTTTGAGCTTTTTGCTATTCTCTTCTTTGAGTCCGCTGCTGTTCATTTATGCCTGCCTGATAAAATATGGCAATTACTATTAGTATTTCAGCAGGTACTGTGGCTGCTACCTCAACAGCTAAAAATGTACCAATCTCTGAAGGGTTTAAAAGCTGTGCTGAAATGCAATTAATGCTGAAGAGCTCTTTTGTATTTTTATCATCACAGATTAAAGTCAAGGGGGGAAAAAACTGTTAGGAAAAAGAACTTCCGATATTTCAGAGGAGGAGGGCCCGGTTCTCCTGTGGCATTGACCCCATTTTGATTACAGCTGGCCAGCAGTCACCAGGAAAGCTGAGACAGCCCATCAGCTCTGTTCTGTAGAATTGAGGCTGACTGTACTTTATAGCATTTGATTCCCCTTACTGCTAAAAAAGAGAAAATTCTCTGAATTGAAGTTATGGTTTTAGCCTTAGCTGTATGTTAAATTTGTTCAGGACTAGAAAGTTGGTTGAATGGGACTCTATATTAATTGTTTAGGTTTTGGGAATGTGGGACATTTCAGTAACAGCTCAGTTTAGTGGAAACCCAGCTCTTTCTTCCCTCCCACTTGTAAGCTTTGAGAGTACAAGCCAGGCTTTTATTCTGTTTTATGAGCAAAAAGGGTGTTAATACTTGGCTTATGCTGCTCATCTCTACCCTAGTACACCTCAGCAGAGATGTGGTAAGTGGTTGCTGGAGAATAAACAGATTATTGGACAAGGTTTGGGGTGGGGGGGAGGGATGGATGCAGTGGGGTGTTGGTGTTTGTTGTTTTTTTCCCTTAATCAACTCTTAAGAAACATACAGGATCAAAGGCCAGCTTTTTCTAACTAATCCTTCCCATGATCCATTTGAAATGGAACTGCTGGAAGTGTTCCTGTATTTTATAAAAAATCAGTGTGGGCATGTTTTGAAGCCTACTCATTTTTTTTTTTCTTAT
Organism: Urocynchramus pylzowi; assembly: GCA_013397555.1. Classification (NCBI taxonomy): domain Eukaryota; kingdom Metazoa; phylum Chordata; class Aves; order Passeriformes; family Fringillidae; genus Urocynchramus; species Urocynchramus pylzowi. Next base: position 2,208,781 of record VZRH01004833.1, read on the forward strand.
CTGTATTAATCTTTGTACATTCACCAACTCCTAATCTGTGATATGTTAATATGTAGCTAATTCTAAATGAATCTTCATATCTCTTCCTAGTAGTATAAACAAGACAATTCAGTTTTGGTTTTTCAGTCTCTTACATAACCTCAACCATTTGTTCTACTGTTCTGAAGTACTTATTTTTCTCTATGACATTCAAGAAGAAAAGATAAGTCTTTCCATGCTTCACTGCACAGCTCTTAGGTTTATCTTCATATTTTTGATGGACAGTTACTATATTTTATTGATCCATACTTCACGGTTGCCATTAAGCATATCTGGACCCGGAATACTTTGTCCTCTAAAATAGAAAGTTTAGTTTTAAAAGTTACTTTTTCAGTCCATTTACAGAAGTGGAGTTTCTTAATATAAGTGTGTTCTTTTTTTATTTTTAGTGAAACTTAAATCAGTGGATGCTACAATATTGTTTTCTTCAGTAAAGAAACAGGCTGTCAAAAGAGAGTAGTTAAATAGTATTTTTCTGGCTGACTATGACTGCAAGAAAAATTGAGATATTCAGCAAATCTTGCAGTGTTGTTAACTTAAGTTTTGGTTCTGATCAAAACATCTAAATACTAGCATTATTACAAATTTTCACACTTAGAAGAGCTAATCATGCTACCCTCTGTAACTGAGCACATACTGGGCTCTGACTGTGAATGAATGTGCCAAGGTGTAATTAGAAAACCAACTGAGTTGCAGAACTGCAGGAACTTCTCTTTCAAGTGAGAAAGGGATTCAATTTCTTTAGTAATTTTCCTGCAAGACACAGCACTTAAAGGGTTTTCTTAATTTGCTACTAGATCATGATTGCTTTGTTTTAGAAGAGCTTAGGAACAATCTTTTAAACAACTTGAGTGCAAAATCCATCTCTTTTACTTTTCTATATATTCATCTCTGTGGATTGCTGTGGTCTTTTGTTTGTTCAGAGTATTTGCAAGACATCGTATAAGCATTTCTTGCTTCCTTTTGAAAATCTTAGCCTTAATGGCTGTAATTTATTTGCAATTGCAATCCTAAGCCATTGCCATGGTATAAGCTGAAGGCTGTTACAGTGTAGGTTGTTCCCTCTTCAGAAATCTCCTTTTTTTGCACTGATCTTCTGGAACGAGATAAAGTAAAGCAATATATCTTATTTCATGTCAATCACCACCACTCCATTCTTGAAATAAATTGCTCTTGTTAACCTTAGGTTCATTTCCTTCTCTTCCTGGCTTGTCTTTTTTAATGTTCATTCTCAAGTGTAGATGAAAAAATAAATGAAACAAACAGAAGTAAAGATGGAGGGAGATACTATAACTGTGTGATGATTCCTGATGCAGTTTTCATCATGCTACTAGTAATTATTCATGTCAAATCACGTGATGCGTAGTTAGCTTCATCCTCGCTATTAATTAAGGCTCTGTTTTGCAGGTCATTCTGAACAATTAACAATAGTTATTTTTTGAAATTGAAATCAAGAAAAATCAATATTCTAATGTTCTCTGCAGATAATGAATTTATGTGAAACAAAGTCAGTAGGTACAAGTTTTATGATTTTCTGTAAGTGGAGTTAAAGGCAAAATTAATATTCATCTCTATTAAACTCTCAAATGAACAAATTTCTATAGAACTGCTATTCTTCTAAAATGGAAATAAGTATATGTATATTTTTTGTAAGTGGTTAGTAGTCATTTTAATACTGAAAGGCACTCCAGTTTAGTGGGGAAATTCACTCTAACATTGTTAAAACAGCACTGTGAGCTCGTCATATGTAATAAATATTTCCTCACATGGTTCCCAATAGCATGGGTATTTCTATTCTGTATCATGACAGTGATTTAAAGGAGCACATCAGGATTGATGCTTCATCTCCCTCTGAAATGACAAAGCCAAACAATTAATACAAACAATTAACCAAAAGTCTAGCAAGCTGTCTCTGTGGCTGGTAGAGATGCTAAAGAGAATGCCACCAACAATTTTTTTCATAGATGCATAGAAATAGCTACAAGGGTTTTGTCTGAGATTTATCTGGATGCCTCTACTATCAATTATAGAAATAAATACACAATAAAAATATTCTCATTATGAAATAATTGTCCCGATATATGTGCTTGTTACAAACCATGTCTGCCATGACAAATGGTGTAAACACATGTGCTTTGGTGAATGCTGTGGAAGAGTACAGACTATTGTTTTAGATATGGGGAGGTTTGTAAAGAGTTGTGTCATCACCCTTAACTGGCCAAGAGTATTCCAAGAGGAGAGAAGAATTTATTCCTCACCACTAGTGTTTAGTAGTTATTCATATGTCTTGAGGAATGGCAGCTACAAGTAGAAACATCAAGGACAGTAATGGAAGGGTCTGCCTTTCTAAGCTGCTGGATATTGGTGGCTCTGAAGTTACTGGGGAAATATCCTGCAATTTTCTTTGGGAGTAGAACTTACCTGGTTTGAAAAGTTTGGAGTAAAGGCATCAAAATAGTGGGTGTTTTTGAGGGCAATGCCTGTGACAGAGCAGTTAAGAGAGCTCCACCTCCCGTGCACTCTGTCTGACGGGGAGCACCCAACACCGGAGATGCTGCGGGCGTTGTGGAGGCTGCAGCTGCAGGAACACTAAAAGGTCACTTCATTCCAGATAAGTCTGGTCTAAGGCCTCGGACTAGGCCTAGCCCTGTACTTGTGCAATATAAAAACCCAAATTATACTTGCCCTTCATCACAGCCTTTTGATTTGTCTGCTTGTCTTTTAATTTTCTCTGTATCTCCTGTATTTCCCCTGCCCCCACCAAGCTTTATTGCTTACATTGTTCAATCAGTACATCAAATATTAAAGGTACAGCCTGAGATAAATAAAGTCATTCATGCTGTTTATGTTAGCTTGGCATCAATAGCCAGCTAAAGAATACTATTCTGAAAACTTTGTTGCCATCAGATGATGAAGCTGCTGTGGGCAGCGGGGCCTTGATGGGTTGGATTGCTTTAGGTGAGGTGGAGGCTTTTTTGATTTGGGAGCCAGGAAAAATCACCCCAATTTCAACTCCAGCTAAAACAAGAAAAATCTCTGTTTTGGAGAAATAGAAAAGGACAAGAACAGAAAGAAAAGAGCAAAAAGGAAAACTGAATAGTTGGTGCCTGTATATTGCAAATATTTTAAACAGCAAGTGAATACTATGGAAATTGTGCTAACTCTCACATTGTCTGATGAGATTATTTAGGTTTATTCAGACCACAGTGAAGAAACTGAAAAATTAAGATGACAAATTAAAATGGGTTGCTTGTTCTTTAATGAAAGAAGTATGCTTAGATCAAAGTGAAAACTGAAAAGGGAAGCTAAAAGTTTAGCCATACATTAAAAATTCAACATTCCTTGCGATTACTTTCATCATAGTAATTTTAAAAAGTGCTTTGGTCTGTGTCTTCATGTTCATCACTGAATCTGTGTGGAGTCTTTAAGTTGTGATACAGGTTGGCAAATAGGCAAAATATGCATTTTTGGTCAGTTTGGCCCTTCTGCTGGCTGCAGGAGGCAGTTTATGAAAAATTCCAGGGCTTCAGAAAGGGCTCAAGGACTTCCAGGGGACACTGCTAGTCAGAGAAGGTGAAGCTGAGGGGGTTAGCTAAGTAAAATGCTGGTATTCTGCCTAGCAGTGATCCCTGGAAAGGAGAATGAGGTGAAGGGAGCAGCAGAAAAACTTAAGAACAGAGAGCAGCCTCAGGACTAACTAGAATGAATTTTTTTTTCTCATTTATTTGTGGTATTATACTGGTGGTATGATGCATACAACAAAATAAATTAGCAGTGTTTGTATGGTAACAAAGGTGTCTATATTTTGGAAATCCAACTGTGCCTTAGATTATTGGGGAAAGCTGCATGTTTACACATGACAGTGGCTCTGTGTGTGTGTGTACATAGTGCATGATATAATGTATAGACCTTTAATATGTAAATATCAGGTGCCACTTTAAAATATGTTCATAATGTGTTAAAATGTATCCATAACAAAAATGGTACTTTTTTCCCTGCTATAATTAGTGGTTATTGGATATTAAGGGTCGATTCTTACTTTCACCAGTTTAGTGCATAAACCAAAAATTTTCCCATATACAGATGGCTTTCTGAATTCCACACTCTTAGTTGTCATTTACTTTTTCTGAACTGTCAATGCGTGAAGTGAACACAAATTTTAGTTTGAAGAAGTTTGACCAAATGAAAAAGAATATAGAGAAGAAATCTTTGAAAATAATCAGAATATGTATCTGTGCTTACATGTCCAAATGTCCATTTTTGTTCAATTGTCCATATGTTAGGCAGCTGGCCCTAGCAGTCCCTGCAGTTTAAAAGATTTAGTGAATCTGTTTTTCCATCATTAAACTTACTGTGAACACATACATAAGACTGAAATTGGGGGGTTTTGTAAATTAGTTGTTTTCATTTGGTTTGTTGTGTTTGTTGGGGTTTTTTCCCAAGTTAGTAAGGGTTTTTTGACAGTTCTTACATTGGAAAACAGATGACCATTTCCAACTCTAAAATTGAAATGGGAATAGCAAGAGCCAGGCTGACAAGATTTACAAATATCTAGCCAGGGGAAAAACTTTCACATCCAGTTTTGGGAGAACTCAACACAAATCTTTGGTTTTTTACAAACACTCTTTTAATTTTGGCCAGGGCTTGCATTTTATGTTCCAGTAAGAATGGTTTTCATCAGTTTAGGATGTTGTTAAGTGTTTCCTTGGGGTTTCTTTGAATGACCATGTTTTAAATTTGTGTTTTTAGGCGAGGTAATTGTAATTGATTAGATCACTATGTTTTCAGCAGATATGTTGTACTTCTGCAAATACACTCACTGTAAACATGGAAGGCTGCAGGCTTGGAAGTAAAATTCTGAGAAAGAATAAAAATGCAAAAGGCAGAAATACTTAACCTTGAAGTATTATTAAATGAGATGGCAGTCGTATTTGTGGAGTGCTAGCAGAGAAATCTTGACAATGATTTATGAACTTTCACATAGTTATCATTGCTGTGGATTCCTTTTTCCCTCTATTCAATGCAGCACTTTTATTTTTTTCATTCCACCTTGGATTCCTCCTCTGAACATGGTTTAGTGAGTCATTGTATATTTATTGTGTTTCAATAAGAAAAATGGCATGCTAAAGAAGAAAGAAAAACAATTCAAAGAAAGGCACCCAAAGGATTTGAAAATCAAATTCTTTTAATCAAAATTGTTTCCAATTTTGCAATAAGAAGGAACAAGCGTTGCTTGGAAAGAAATGCTTTGCTTATGTTTGTGCTTGAAGACCATAATAATAAATATTAATTTTGGACCATATAGTTGATGATCAACAAAATGACTGACTTCTTAATTGTCTGGCTTTAGAATAAGGTATTGCAGATCCCAAGGCTTGTATTAGTTTCTTTTCTCCCTTTTCATTAGGTTAAATATTTTTGTGCTGTTTTTTTTGTAGATATTTTGCTTTGATTTATGAGATAATTTAATGTTAAGAGTCGGTCAAATAAAAGTCCATGAACTACTCTATTTGCCAGTAGAAATATAGCCTCTATGTTTCCCCCTTCTTATCAGGTGGCACAACACAAGGTCTCAGTTGCCCTTCCTGGTTATTTAACATTCTTTTATACCACTATCCCAGCCCTTCCAACGGGGATAACTTACGTGGAACCACTTAATTCTTATCATCTTGGCAGTGTTCAGCATTTCAGTGTGCAGGCTCCTCCTTCAGCATCTCTGCATTTGAAGCAGCAGGTGTGCAGCACGTGCACTTCCTGCTGCTCCAGAGAGCTCCTGCTGTGCAGTGATCTGGGTGAGCATCCATGGCTCTACCTCACCCATCACTGCTGTGCCACAGAACTGAGATGGGCAGGTTTTCTCAGCTCTTCCTCGCTTTTATGCTATGATCAATTTCTTGTGGCTTTTAACCTTTTTCTTAGCTCCTGTAAATTTATTTTGTCCTAAATATACTAAAATAGGTAATACATAATCTATTAGAGTCAATGTACTAAATCCTAGAAAGAAATCTTTCAAGGACTCTATAAAAATTCTGAAGATTTTTTTCTTTAATGTATAATCTACTTTTCCATTTAATACCCAGCCCATTTCAAATCGTTAATGCTTTCCAGTTACTCTGTCTTTGAGAGCTCTAACACTGTAGAGCTCTGTATTTCTTTTTCAGCTTTGGCTGAAATTTTGCCAAAGGGCTGCAATCTTTTGCAGTGAATACTGTGCAGTCATTACAGAAGCGTTCCAATGTGCTTGAATATGCAACATGTACAAAGTCCTGATGGGATTAGTAAATTATTGCTATGGAACAACTTTGAGATGCAGGACAAATGGTAGGAAAAGAAAGGCTAAGATCAGGATAATTGAAAGAAATGGGTGCTGTGGATATCATAATACTACTTTCTGCCACGCCCCCTGTATTTATAAGCTCTCCAAATGCCTTGCAGATGCCATGAGGGAGTGTGTGTTCAGTGTGTGTGCAAGTATCTGCCTTGCCACTACTGTCCTTTACTGCTGGCATCCCTGTGAGGCAGATAAAATGTGTTTAATTGAGGTAGTGATCCTCAGCCATTGCAGCCCAGGTATGGCGGGTGGTATGTGCCAGATGGCATAGCTCTGATGAGGGGACCCTTCCAAATGCCCAGCTCTGAAAGATGAAGGAGACATCAGTGACAGTGTTAGATGATACAGTACCCTGAGTATGTACTGCCAATACTTTTACTTAAGTAAAAGTATTTGCCTAAAGTATTTGCCTTGGTTTGGATCTTATTAGAGAATTTGTAAAAGCCAATTTGTTTTCCTGATATTTCTTACGGAAGAGAAATCTCCTGTATGGTGTAAATAAGAAGCCATACAGCTTCAAGCATACAACTAGCCTTACTGCCTTCATAACATGAAAATTACACACAGGTTCAATTACCTCAATTGTTTAGGACTTTTGATTGTTTAACCACCAGTGAAACATTTCTAACCTTTATGTAGTGTTGCTAGGCTATGTGGAGTGTTAGCACAGATGAAGACAAGATAGCAAGGTTCACAAAGAGGACTAATAGATCATTAGGCTCTTTACAAAGTAATAATTGCTTTAAGTGGTAAGCCTAAAAGCTTAATTGTCCTTGGATGTTCTGATCAATATTGACAAAACCAGCTGTTTCTTCAGGTTGATTAAGAATAATGCCACAGCCGAGGTTGAAAGTGCAAAACTGAAACAAATATTATTCCATATAAAAGAAGAGAAAGATGGAAAAATAAAAAATTCCTGAAAATATTTTTTCCTTAAGTTTAGGGAAAAATACAATTAATTCTCATTGCAATCAAATTCTTACCAGCTTTAAAAATTGATAAACAACAGTAAAGATGATAGAGTAGATAGATATTTAAAAAAAAATTTGAAGGGTTGAGGGAAAGTGAATTGAAGAGTTGGGGATGTTTGTATCCAAACAAACTTTACTACTGTATCTGGGGAATTTGATGCCATGTCTTTTTATTTTATGTCATTGAGTAGGTTTGCTGCAGAAGTGAGCTCTCCATCTGAGCAGTCTCTTCGGTACTTGCTGAGCTGTTGCTGAGCTTTCAACATCTGACATTCTCAGCATGGAGCCCCTGGTAGAACAAGACCATAGCTGTGTAAATTCCTCCAGTGTTTGTTAGTGTGACCTGTTTATCTGTCATTTTCTTCCTGCCGTTTCATTTGGAAGTCACAGTCCCTTGTTGTTCTTAAGTTCCAATTTAATTATTTTATCATGTCAGCACTAAATGCATGCCCAGTCAACCTTAAAAGCATAACATAATACTAACCATTAAAAATTAAATTGCTTTTCTGTTTTGGCTTCTCAAATTCCTGCAGACACTAGAAGTTTCAAACTACATTAATTATGCTTACGGTAATTGCAGCAGAGTTGCACATTTTTATGATGTTGTTTGAGGTCTCTCAGTATTGAAGCTCCCTTACTTAAGCTTTCCCAGATAATTTAAATTATGTTGGATTAGAATATTTGTGTTGTCTCTTTTCTTCTTTAGGATTGGCCAGAAATAATTTGGTTATGATAGAGAGTGATTTTGGTTATTATTAATTGACCCCCAAAACATTTTCTCACAAAGAAATTGACAGTCTTTTTGCAGTGTGAATCAGGTGATATTATCTTCATGAATTCACCTTTCATTTTTATTCTTGTGCAGTTCTCTGTACCCCTTTAGAGACATCTCTAGTGCAATTGTTAGTATAGTGGACTAGATTGCAGTGAGAAGAGGTCAGTTCAACATCTGTCTTTCCTATTTTGCCTACACAGTAATGCACACCATTCTACAACTTTAGAAATCTCTGGAGCATAATATAAACTGAGATTTAATGACTTGGAACCTGCTGTTTCAACTGATACTCTGACATGTTCCTGGCCTTCTGTAGCTTATGTAAGATTGTTGGTTTTTATTTCAGACTGCATGATATCACCAAAGCATTTTTAATCACAAACTTCAAGGTAAAACTAGTGGATACAGCAATTTCTTCACTGAGAGACCCACCAGACTTTAAGCTGTCCCACTAAAGTGTGTGTCAGTGCTTTATTAATTTCTGCTTTCAGCTTCTCCTAGGCTTCACTAGTTTTCTGGGAGGCATATGTCTTCCTATGACACTTATCAATGCTTTATGATAACAAATGTGTGACATGCATCAGAAAAAATGATTGATTTTTTTAACTGAAGTCATTAAGCATGTCCTATACTCTGACAAGTTCCAAGGAGCAGGCCGTGAGAAGTTGCCATGTGTCAGTATATTAGAGTTGGTTCTTGGTTGTCTAAGTCTAATCACAGATATGCCCATGTGAACTATAGGAAATTGCTTTTACTGAGCTCTGGATGTTGTGGCTTTTTCTCTCTGTGCAGGGTGTCCTTGAGTAAGCGTGTGCTTTATTAGTGCAGTTCAGCTGAATTCTACAATAGCAGAGGGTAAACTACTTTTAGGTAATGTGATTTAAAAAAAAAAACAAAACAGTCTCACTTTGCAGTAAAAGCAAGGCATAGGCTATACATAGGATTCTTAAACATTCTGAACTTACTTTGTTCCATCCATTCTGGAACATATTTCAATCAGTGAAAAGTTCTGCTCAAAAAGAGATTTTGCAGTCTTTAGTAGAGAAGATTCTGGGTTTGGGGCTTTTTACAATCACTGAGAGTTAAAGTAACAGTTAAAAATGAATACATTAAATAAACATGGTTAAAGCATTGTGTCTGGCTTTATACATTCAACTAATTAGTATGTCAATTAAAAATTGATTTATTTATGTTTTTAATTGCAGGGAATTTAGCATATTTCTCTTTTCGTAGTAATTTGCTAGTCAGGTACCTTCTCTTTGAATATTGTTCATTCAATAAATTTCAATACTAGTGGATTACTTTAGAAATACAAAGCCATGTTCCCCCTCAGAGGACTTTTCTGTGGAAACTAATGTTGGTTTCTATTTTGGAAAGCCTGCAAAAACCATTCATGGATTTGGATTTCTCATGCAACCAAACTAAAACCACCTGGAAAATGGGGCAGCATCTGTAGTTGCCTTGCACAGCCTGTCTTTGGAAACTTGAGTTAAAATTAGTCTCTCTGTGCCTGATGTTCTTTGACAAAACCAGGAGGCCAGGAATTATGAGCATATGAGTTATAGTATGTTTTCTTTTTAAATTATAAAACTCAAGACCAGATTAATTCTGCTCTCCTTGTCCTTGTTTGTTGAGGGAATTATTTGGTCATTCATACTCTAACAAAGAAGACTAAACATTCTGATTTACATTAGTGTGGGTTGCAGTTCTGTAATTAATGTAAAAAAGGTAAACTTGTTTTGTGGGCTCAGGGTAAATGAGATTGTAATGCAATCATTTATGTTTGTGTGTCTGATCAAATCTTTCTTTTAATCTACTTTTTAAGCATCTTTTAATCTACTTCTTGAACCTGGTAAGAAGCTGATGTAAGATTTTTAATGTTATTTATTATAACAAACAGTTGAAAATTGAAATATAATTTAAGTTTTTTGCTGCTTGTAATCTGTTCAGGAACCTGTAACAGGAGTTTTAACACTTACTGGTGGCTCTGGTCTAGCTGAGCTCACACAGAATACTACTAATATTAGAATGAATAATGGCAGTAGGAGAAAACAGATTACTCTTCAATTGTAGTATTTTGGAACTTACCTCAAGTGCCCAAATGTACAGTACCACAGTTTTATTTTTTTCCTAAGTTTTATGAAAGATCCAGTAATATTAGTAACATATTATTCCAATGAAAGATCCAGTAATATTAGTAACATATTATTCCAATATGCTTGGTATCTTAGGAAAATGAATTTATTTTCCTTATGTTCTACAATGCTACATTAAAAAACCCCAGCTTTCAAGAACTTTTCAAAGACTTGAAAAAAAAATGCATTTCAATAAGAAGTGATGTAACTGTTACATTGATGGTGTGAACAAGTGATGGCAGAAAAATATCCTCCCATAAGTCACTGTTAAATATGCTGTGTAGGTTCTATTCTCTCCCTTAACATATAATCTCAAGGTAATCAGTATCTGTTTCAGTAAATATGCCCCTTCTTATTGTATTTTACATTCCAGAGGGGTTTTAGCAAGGTTGATGCTGAGGAACTATTTCTACCAGGTAGTAAGGCAGGTTAACCCTTTTTTCTGGATTAAAAAAAAAAAAAAAACAAAAACGGAGATTTGGTTGCCATTCTGGTCAAACTAGTCTTTAAATTACCCTAGATCCAGAGAATCTATTGATTCTTTTCATTATTCACTCTTGAGAGGTTCAGCACTTATTGCAATGAGTTTTGAAATGCAATCCCAAAGGACTGAAAATTTGCAAGTTTTGCCTCTAATTTTGACTGTAACCATGAAAAATGCAAGACAGTGCAAAACCTGGGCATTGCAAAATTCTAAACAGTTTCTGTTTCTTATGTACTAAAGCTGTAATTGTGTTCTGGCAGCTCTTGTATGACCTTTCCCAAAATGCCATTTTTGTTTTGGAACAAGTTAACAGCCGTGGTGAGCCTCCAGACACGGTGATTTTCCAGAGCAGCTGAACCCCTCTCTGCTCCCCAGTGCAGGGCTCTACAAAACTGCACCACCTCCACCACCAAATCCTGTCCCAAGACTTTCTGACCTTGAATCGCTTTCTGGAGCTGTTCTCTGATAATCCAGCTTCCAAATAACAATGTCTGTAGGTGACGTATTATTCCTTTTTGCTCCTTCTGGTAATCCAAACAATAAAATTACCTTCCAAATTGGATGGTTACAGAATCATCCTAGAAATCTCCTTGGGCTACATAGTACCCCAAACATGCTGAAGAATTTTAAAATGTACTTTGGTGTTTTTCCAGTTTTTGGTTTTTCACTGACCTGGAAATTCTATGTGTATGTTCTATTTCTTGTAGTTTTTCTTTGACACAAAAAGCATTGACATTTCCAGGCTGTTTATCATGAAAATGCAGCATGAATATTGTCCTTGATGTCCGTTCTGGCTGATCCAAGCTTGTTTCTTCTTCAGATTATCTAATTTTCTTGCAGCTGTGAAACCTACACTAAACCTGCTCATTCAGTGAAAAAGCCAGAGAATTGCATTTCCTTGTCAGGTTGCGTTGCTTCAGTCTGTGCAGCACATATAAACCAATTTCTCTTCATTCCTTTAACCCTTTCTGAGCCAAGTTCATAATGTTTTTTTGTTTTTTTGGTTTTTTTTGATGCAGCTCTTCAGGAATTAATTAACTTATTTTTCATTGGCAAGGGAAAAGACATGCAACCCCGCTGACTTTGTGGTCAGGTGATGGCATTGAATTTCTGCAGTAGCAGTAAGTGTTTTCTTCTGTCTTTGTGGGATCTCTAAGATTGCACCGTAGGTTTCTATTTTCCGTGCCTTTATTAATTTCCATTCTATTACAGAAGACTCCCTGGTTTTCCTCACAGACAGTATGATGGTGGTGTAGGACTGGGGAGCCTGGTATTTGAGAAAAGGTTTTCCAAGAGAAAGGATTAGAGATTTTTGTACTTTACAATCTGAGCTACTTATGGTTGGGCTGGAGTCATAGCATCACTTTTTATGGCTTTCAAAGGATCATGGAATCATTTAGTTTGGAAAAGTCCCTTAAGATCATGGAGTCCAATCATTAACCTAATGCTACCAAGTTCACCAAGACTTTGCAACACTTCTGCAATATCTCTCCATTAGAAATGTGATTTGATTTTTACAGATGGCTCAGAGTAGCTGGCTTATGGGCACTGTGAATATGGGAGATGCTCTTGAATAGCTGAGTTCTTACTAAGCAGAAGATTTTCAGTGATTTGAGATAAATATTTTAATTTTGTGTAGAAGCTACACTCTCTGGTGGAGACCTAAAATGTCAAATTTATGCCTCAGATGAATTATTAAATCTCTACTCCTAGCATCTGAAAAGTTGCAGTTTCAAAAGAAATAGGGAAAGTGTAAATAAGCAAGTAAACAAAATACTCAAAATACTTTTTTTTTTTAAAAAAGGAAATTACCCCAAATTGTTTTCCTTTAATTTTCCTACTCCCTACAGAGCTCTTCTGACAGCCACAAGTCAAGTTACTTCTGTTTTCTCTATATGTTAAAAGACAGAAAAACTTTTGTTCTGCAAACAAACCATATAACCAAGAATTTCATGTTTTGCTTTTGTTTGTTTGCTTGCTTTTTTCAACTTCTAATATAAAAAACCTGAGGTTTCCTTAACTCAGCAAGTATAGGGCTGAATATCTCAAAGACTCTGGAGTTTTCAAATTACCAGCTGCATCTCTGCAAGAAATTCCTTATGCATTCAGGGCTGTATTTAACATGATCCTGTCATTTAAATCAAGATTACACAAGGAAATTCAGAGATTTATTTAAGCATCTGTTAAACTGTTTCCAAGTCCTTTGGTCGTTGTGGTATTTTATATTCTGATGTCCTGATAAATGTCAAATTAGTAAAGCATTCACTCTACAGAGAAGAAGGAGAGTCTCATGATTGAGTGCATTAAGAAAAGTGTGATAAAGTTGTTGATATATAGAGCAAGCAATTAATCATCAATGACATTCTCTTCTTGAGGGACTAATTCTGATTAGCCATCATTTGCAACTGCTGGGCCTCCACCATATTGGTTATTTTATTCATGTGCTAAGAATAACCAAGAGTGCTCAGAGTGGGACTGAAATTCCAGTTTGCTCTGCAAAAATAATAGAGCTGAGGATTGAAAATTACAAATGGATTGATTGGAAAAATTCAGGAGAAGTAGAGAAAACATTTTAACTTAAGTTAAAATGTTAAGTTAACTTTAAGTATGTATTATTAAAATATTCCTCTGATTATGGTCAGATTTAATTGCAAGACCATGTGTGTTTAAAATCCAGGGCCTGGAAATCATATAATTATTTAAAACACAACTCTTAGCCAAAATAATATTATTTACTATACATACTAGAATATTGAAATGAACACAGACAAAGGAACAGGGAAAAGCAGCCTATATCACCTTCTTATCTGAAATTACATTGCTGTGTAATTAAATTAATCATTATCAATGCTATAGGGCTTGCTTACCGTCAGCATTTTTAGTTTCCCTCTCCTTTGTTACCCATTAAGTCTTTGGGGCTTTTTTGAGATCAAGTAGCTGATGATGATTAATGACAATCATACTGCTGATTTTTAGATGCGTAGCTGAATCTGAAGTGTTTGTTCCCCCAAAATCAGAGGGCAATGCCGAATACACAAAGTAAAAATTCAAGCTCAGTTGTCCTAGTAGAGAGAGTAATGATTTCTTTAATGTCATATAAATATATCCCCCATATTACTCTTTACTCAATTCCTTTTCATTTTTGGGTTCCAACCACAGATTTTCCAAGGGACTTTAGGCATCTGTGAGGAAGCCCAGATAACTATCTGGAATATCTTATAATGCTATAGGTTTTTGTGAGTAAGATAATAAATAACTTAATGTTTTAACACATATTTGTTGCAAGCATTACTTAATCTTCTTAAAAAAGGTAATTTTTTTTTGCTTATACGTTCCTGGGTAAATTGTACTGGAGGCTGCTTTTACTCCACAGAGCATATTTACTAAAATTCTGATTGAGGATATTTAACTTAAATGCTCTTTCCTTTATTACACTATTTTAACTGAATGTTACTACAATTTATACAAAGCCACATGTCTCTTTGAATTGTGGAAATCCTTTGATTTCACCTTCAAGGTATCACATATCCTATTTTTGCCACTGTCATAGTAAAAATATTCTGGAGTTTTTAATTGCTCATATAATGTACATTAATCATCCCAGCTAATGAGCATCATTTCTTTCATACAAAAGATTCATAACAACTTAAAAAACAATTTTCATGACCTGGAATGATACTGTGTCTCAGCTGGCATGATGAATGCTATGGTTTTCAAACCATATTTTCTTTTTGTAACCTGTGTAACATCAACTACTGTTGATTAACAGAGGCTGGTGCTGCCAGCTATCATACACTGAGTGCAACAGCAGAGGGTTATCAGGGAAATCATTAGGCCCAGCAATCAAGCAGACAAGGGTACAAGTTTACACCACTGTCTCTTAAAACACAGTTAATTTGTTCATGTTTTCCTAAGAGCAATTAACAGCAGGCAGGAGTTTTAATGAAATGAGCTGGTGTTTCCCACAGGGGCTATTTATTGTGAGCATTACTGAGTAGCAACAGCTTCGAAGTGTTTACCTTAAGACATGATTAATAACAAGGCTGTTCAGCTACACATCAGGTATAATGAAGACCCAAATCAAGGGGTATTTCTAATGAAGTACTGGGATCCTTTGGCATATTTCCTGCCTAAGAATATTTTTGCAGAGAAGAGAGGTGGAACTTGCCTCTCTTAAACTCTTTTTGTGCAAAATCAACAGCATTCAAGTAGCTTCTTGCACAAGTGTAGTTTTCAACAATGTAACAGTTTAGTAAAATGGGATTGTATTGAAACATTTAGAAATTTCCTTTAGTGTCTCTTTATAGTTTCTTGGAGCTGTACAAATGACCTGTTAAAGGAATTAATTAACTTTCTGTTAGGGTTAAACAGGATTTTAAACATACCAGTGGAAATAAATTTTGGGAAAAAAACCTGCCAAATTTAATAATCAGATTCCTAATTTCTTCATGACTATCAAATCAAACATGCTTAAAAAAAAAAAAAAAAAAGAAGAAAAGAAAAAAAAAGAAAATGAGCTCTTTAGGTGAAATGACTATCCAAAACATGATAAACATTTTTGAGAAACTTCTGCTAGAAAGTGAGATTTTTAGAAGAACCTAAGTGATTTAGAACCAAACTCACCACTTGAAATCAAGGAAGTTCATGCTTCTAAGGAATTAAGTACCTATAGAAATCTATGGCATGATGAAATAAATCCCTGGATTTTTCAAAATATTATATCATTGTTCTACAAGACTCTTGGATGTTCTTTGAATTGTAGTGTGATGCAATTTAATACTTATTGGTGTCATTGAACTCATACTGGTATTTAACTTGGCTTGTTTTAAAATACTGTTGCAATTAAAATCCTCTGTTGTGTTTCAGTAACCTCAGTGAATGTCAGCCTTTTGGCTGAGGGGCCTTGATGCTTTAGCAAAGTCCTTGCCTTGCTGTTCACAGCATGGGGCCTTTAATCTGATTCACTGTGGCAAGTTTGGAAATCAGAAGCACTTGTGCTTATAGCTCCTGACTGAGTAAACTAAACCTGCTGTTTTGATTGCACTTGTCTTACTGCAGTGCTTTAGAAGTGGGACACGTTAAGTTAAAAATGTACTGCCTTCATTATGAATGCCCCTCCCAAATCAACATAATCAAAGAGTAATCAACATTTACATACGATGTCTTTCTGAATCAGAATTAATTTTCTTATTTTGAATTCAAAGTTTTTTCCTTTATGGAGTGCTTAAGCATCACATTTATGTAAGAAAAATCAGTTTAATGTAATTTGGAGTTGTTTCTGCTGAATTCATTAGGCATTCAGTGTGTTTAGGACAGGAGTTCTACCAGGGGCTGTTATTCCGTGAGAAGACAAGAAAGGCAGTGCAAACAGGAAATACAAATGAAGGAGCATCTCTGCTGTGCACTGCCTTACTCACACCAGAGAAAGAGTTTGGCCAGGATGCAAAACTACTTTGTACTGATGTAGACACATGAATGTGTGTGCTAATGCATGAATAGTCCAGTGGACAAATTGCCAGTGATTTCTATCAAGATTAACTTAAAATTTACTACAGTGGTGCTTTTTATTTGGCTGAAGTTGCCAATTACTGTGTTTTCTATGCTACTTCAGACAGACAGGAAGAAGAAAAGCTAAATTTTTAAAAAGTCATGAGATCATTTATATTTATAAAACTTTTTTGATTCTAATATTGGGCCTAAGATTTGGTGATCTGATCTTTTCATAGAAAAAAGAACATAATATTTGTGTTGGTAGACAAGACCTTAATTTTAGCTTTTCCTGGGGGAAGAGGGATGTCCCTCTACTAGGACAGGTTAGGTGAAGAAGGGGCCTGAAGTCATTAGAAGATTTAGTCTATTAATTAACCCTTCAGATTTAGAAAAGTTACAAATATCTGTTGAAATGGCTGATATGAAGCTCTGCTTCATTAAATAGCCTGCATTTTCCTCTGATGATGATAATTACACACAGTAGTCAAATCACTTCTCAAGCCTTTGGTAAGATTAATATACCAATTTCTTTTTAAGGCACTTTAAAAACAATATTCTTGTTGAGGCTACCTTCTTCTTTCTAATCTTCTCTCTTTTCTAGTAATTGTTTTGCTAAAGCAATTGTAAAGGAGATTTTGCTCCTTCCAAATAAATCCAGCTGAATAGTTGCTGTTCTTTGGCCTTGTATTTATCATTAATTCCAAAGCTATTACAATGCTGCTATAAAAGCACCATTACACATTTTTATCGTACAAGCCAATTATTGATGTAAACGTTTGTACCTACAGGATAAGATTATAAATTGGGAAAATATAGAATGATTTTGTGAGTGGAATAAAATATCCTAAATATGAAGCAAAACTGATTTTTTTTTTTACATACAGTGAATCTAAAAATGCATTCCATTTTGGTTTATGCCCCGGTGAGTACAGCACCAAAGAATTCACAGTGCTTCTTTCTGGGTCTAGTCCATAGGTTACTTTTGAAAGGAAGTAAGGAAAAATTGGTTTCCCTTACAAACAAGTACCACAGTGACTTTAGTAGAAGATTGAGTGTTGTGAGATAAACACGGATCTGGTGTGATGGACTCGAAGGCTCCTTGAGTCAGCTTTTGGCCCCAGAACTCCAATTAGTAATACAGGATTCCTTCTACATTCCCAGAGTGTTGGCATGCCACAGTCTGCAAGACTTTCCTTCCAAAATGGAAGGGTAGCACCATGCAGGGAGTTTCAGGAAACAAGTCTTTGTGAGCTTAAGGACTGTTCTAGCTGCAGAAATGCAGTAGGTTTAGATAATTGCCATAAATTAAAACAAAAATTCCACAACACTTCTATGCAGTATATTCTATATTAGAAATAAAGGGCAGTTCCAGAGAGCTTGGATTAAACTGTGGGCATTAATATTTCTAAATCCAGTAAATCTTTTAAAACAGCCCTTATAATCAACCAATGCCAAAGACTGCAAATAATTAATTCTTCTTTTTAATTTTCAGCATCACTTCATCAAAAAAAAAAACCAAAAAACCAACCCAACTACCTCTCAGCACATCTGTTGATATATTATAAATTTGCTATTTATAAAATTTTGGAAAAGTACTTGCCTCTGATTACCCCATTTTCATTATATACATATTCATATGTGTAATTATAGCAATTCAAATGCAGTGTGTATAGTGCAGTGTTAAACACAAGACAGGTTTCAATTAGAAATGCAAGCACTGTGAGGTTCCTATTTTGTATTTCCATTGGCTATTTTTACATATTTATATCTAGGTATTTATTTCTAGAAATCTTTTTACTGAATTGTTACTGTATATTCAGTATTATTTTCCCCCAATTCTGTATCTACGTCAGTCTTCTGTTTCTGACTAGAGGGAATCCATTACTACCGCCTTAAATTGCTTTTTTCCTGTTGGTCTGTCTATTTGAAAAGATTTATCTTTTTTTCCCTTTTTTCTGAAACCCTATTATCTTATTATCTTAAGGAGCAATCTTTATTGTCTTTTCATTTTTGTTAAGGTAGCTTTCATTTAGGTATTGATACTGTGTCCAGTAATGTTTTGCAGTGTATTTGGCACAAATTAGCAAGCTTCTTCCTAATAGTTCACAAATACCTTATTCCTTAAATATCCCAGTGAATCATGGTTAAATACATAAATTAAACCACAAAATATTTCAACAGCACATACTTGCATTCTGGTGAGTTTGGTTTTTTTTCATTAAAGCAGAAATGAAAAACTGCAGTTGTGCTGTGTACACTCATAAATTATAGCAGAACAAAACTCCCAATTGGATATATCTGCTTTTGAAATGTGGAGTTCCAGCTTCTTATTCCCTCAATAAACATTGTGTGCAGAGAGCTTTTCCCGCTGAACTTGCGTGAGTTGACTCAAGCTTTGTTGCCAGTCTCTCTGCAGAGGACTGGCACTCGGGTTGCTGACAGAGGAACCCTGCCGATTGCTCGGGGGCATTTCTGCATCGCTTCAGCTGCGGCTGTGATCAGCTTTTTAAAGTTCTCCTTGAAGATGGGGAAAGTTTGAAAGGCAAACAATTCTGCTAACAACACCCACCTCCGAAAGTCACAGCAGCTGATGACTTGTCTAGAGGACAAAAGGAGAAGTATTACAGTCAAGTTCTAGGTGTACACTGAAGTGATTACTTGCAGGTCAGTGAAAAATCCTGTGAGATGAGTTTGTCTGTTGTTAATTGTCTGTGTCTTCAGGGATAGACCTGCCACGGCAGAATGAAGAGCACAGCCTCAGCTGTTCTTTCTGATGAGAAATTTAGATAACAACACGGAAAAGTGATGGGATTTGGAAAAATACCTGTAAATATCTGTGGTCAGCACTACAGGCAAATGACAGGGCCTGAGTTGGTAAGAGGGACTCTTGTGCACAAAGGTAGTTCACTGGTCATCTCTTAGGAAATTTGAAATTCTTTTGAAATGGCTGCTTAAAATACCAATTTAATTTTTTCCCTTTTTAGAAAAAGTTTTACATTTTGTATAATCCTGTCAAAGCCATTTAAAATTCTCATTTTATGATATTACCTCAATTTTGTCAAAATATGTGTTAATGAATAACACGGTAATGTTCTTGTATGGATAATTCAAAATTTCTGACAGGCTTTACTGTATAATAACACCTCAGATTTTCTATAGTCCCAGATTACCAATCACAGTAGAGATGATTATACATGAGAAAAGTTATTACTAGCTAAACAAATGAGCTTTATCTTATAAATTACTAAATTACTAGAGTACCCTTATGCATGACTAGCCCTGAGTTTTGATTACTAAATTCAGTGTTGTTTAGAATCATGTCGAACTGAATTTAACCACAATTGAAGTAGGAAATCCTTAAACCTTGGTCCAAGTGTAATATTAGTTTAGCTGCTGCTAATGTAGTTGCATATCTGACATAATGCTATTTAATAGTTGTTCTTTCTTACAGTCACTTCTACTGTAGGAAATCCATGTTGAGATCTGAAAACCAGATACAACTCCATGCATTCCTGCTCTTTTCAGGCCAGAATGATTCACAAACATATACCTTCCAAAAAAGGGAAATATTTTATTTTTTTCCTCTCTTTGAAACCCACTTCCCTTACAATCTAGTTGAAAATCAGGACTTCCTTCTCTTGCTGGGCAATCTCCTGTCCAACCCACCTTAAGTGGAACTATCATTTGTTGTAGCCTGCTGCCTGCAGTTTTGATGACACAGAGGTGGTAGCTCTCTTCTGCCTTCCCTTGAGCCATGTGAAAGATCTTCCCTCACTACACACGATGAGGATGAGCAGAACCTGCTGGAGCCACAGAGAATTTGGATGGGGAAATTTGGAGGAAAGAGGCTGGAGAGGAAAGTCCAGGTGTAAGTAATAGGTGAGAAGGGGATTAACTGAATGGGTAAGGAAAATTGAAACTGGGTAGAAGCACAAAGAGCAGCAACAGAAAAGCAGTGCTAAAAGAAAGCAGTTTTAAATGGTGAAATAGAACTGGAGCTATACCTACCACAGCAATTTATTTTCCTGAAGCTAGAATAGAACTGAAGATTGTGAGATTTTTCCATGTCTGTTGTTAGCAAATTGCTAGGAGACCCAGCAAATGTCCTGTGGAACTCTGGTTTTCATCTATGTTATTGAAAGTATGAGGTATCATAGCTGTAGAAAACTGCAGGAGAAAACCATGAGGGACTCAAAGATTTCAGTGCTACTTATTGTCTGGGTATATATTGTGCTGTCATCCCAGGCATTTTATAATCCTATAAACACTTAAATTCCCAAGAAAGTACTGGTATTCTTTAAAACAATGTGTCACTTTCTCATAAAGTGCCTGAACTTGTTATTCTGAGTAGTATGTTTTTTGTCACAGTGTTACCAAGTTTCCCTTTTGAGAGGAGGAAACAAAATAAAACTTATTCAGGGAGATGGGAGCCATCTGCGCCTATTCCAAAGAACACCAAGGGGATTTTACCACTTTCTAGATTTTTAATCAATGACAGATTGTGCTAAGTCAGGCACCCAGTAATTTAAGAAATGCCAGTTTCTGATTCATAGAGCTTTCTGAAAATTGACTGAGTGAATATCTGGTGGCCCATATTCTTTTTGAAAACAAGTTCAGTGTATCTTTCCAAAGCAAACCATATGGATGTTTTAGCTGATCAGATACAAATAAAAAATAAACATGTGAGCAGCACATTTTAAAGGCAGTATATACCAATTAATATGGAAATAATTATTGCTAATTACTAGACCTAAACAGGAATGTAATTTTATTTTGGAGAAGAAAATAATGTTTTCTGCAGCTTTCCAAAACTGAATAAAACAATGCATTTTACAGAATGAAATAAACCCTACAAATGCTCAAAGTCTTTCAGCTTGGTACGCTAAAAGAATTCCACTTTGTTTTAAACTTTTAAAAAAAAGTTCAATATGCTATTCATATTTACGAATGTATTTATTTTCAGGATATTATTAGTTTTTCCTGTTTGGTATATTTATACTGACAGTAACTTTTTGCATATTGACAACGTTAGCTTGGGTGACTTAGAGTTTTAGCACAAGGATTTTCCATTCTTCTTCCCCAATTCCTTTTTTGAAATGAAGCATTCTGAAATTAACACAACCTACCAAATGTTTTCCTTTTGTCAAAACTCCCACAAACCCCTGGAATTTGCTGACAAGTTTGACTTCTTTCATATTCACAAGCAGTTCAAAATTTTAATAATGCAGATAAAATACCACCGTAAGTTTGCTTTGCTGTATGTTCTACTTTAGTGATATGTCTGGTTGTGAAACAGGTTTTCTTTAAAGTACATAACAAAATTTAGGAACATTTAACCAAGTTGATTTCAATTATTCCAGCTTTTAAATTTTTATTTTACTAAAGCAAATGAAATGTTGACTTTGCTGCATCAGAGCATTTCAGGAATTTGAATCAAGGTACACATATTTTCCAAGTGTTTTGTGTTATATAATGTTGTGTGCAAGTTAATTATGAGAAGAAAGTTTTAAATTAACGTTTTCAAAATATAAGGTCTGCTTTCAAGTAGCACAGTGATACTGAAAATAAATAAGAAAAAAGAAGCACAAGCAAAAGTGTGTACAGAAGAGATTCTATGTAAGAATATAGAAGAAAGGTAGACATGAATGAAGAATGGAGGTCTTAACTAACTGTCTCTTCAAAAGAATCATCTTACATACTAGGAAAACATTGTCTAGCAACACATGGAAGGCAGAGCTTCCCTTCTCGATCATGGATACCATGGGAACATTTGAGTCATCACTTGGAAGTTTGCTCCAGTAAAGGCATTGCAACTCTAGGTCTCTGGGTTAAAAGTGTTTACTGCTTGGGGAAGTGTCCTGCTGCTCATAGTCTTTATAGTGTCCTTCACTCTGTAGTAACTGGGCTGCCAAACATTTCCACCTTAGTCAAAATGCATTTTCAGTATTTCAGAATGGGTCATTAAGCCATCATCTTCCCCTATATAATGTTACTCATTAATGTATTCTAACAGCAAAGGCTAAGTCAGATTGGCTCCAAAGTACTACAAAAGATCCAAATACAAGAGAAAAGCTCCATGAACATAGGCAGTAAAAATAATTTACTCTTAGGAAGTGCTTTTTGTCTCTTGGCCCCGCAGTTAGTATCTAAATGTTTGCATCTCTGCCTTGTGGTTGGGTATTTTGGAGAATAAAAGGACAAAGCAATTGCTCAGCATCGAATAGCACAGCTCAGAGCAACCTCCTGATTTTGTGGCTTAAAGCTGAGATAAAGTATGCTATTTTCTGTCTGATTAAACTCATCATAATTAGTTTAATCAGGTTCATAAAGGGAATGAATAGTGAATAAAGGGTCCAGCTGATGAGAGAGGAAGCCAAAATTTCATACCAAACATGATGCAAATTGTGATGTTTTCATACCTTTTTTTTCCTCCATCTGTTCTTGTTGCTTATATCTGTCCTTCCCATATGTGGCTGTAATAAGAAAAGGAATGACTTTGCCCCTCCTCTTAGAAAGATTATTGTTTCAGTGGTATACAGGAATGATTTGAAAAGATGTGAAAAGATGTTCTGGGATTACCACAAGAAGGTATTTTCCTCCTAATTATTTTTTGTTCTATATCATAGAGAGGTCAAGTCATTATACATTTAAATTGCATTATTTTTTGGAGTTAAAGCACTTTCAGTTTTACAGGTTAAATTTCTCCTAAGTAATAAACATTAGACGTTTTTGCCACATTGTTTTATCTCCCATAGCTGTCTTTTTCCTACATGTTGAACCTTCCAGCAGAAACCCAGAGCTCCTTTGATCATCCTTTTCTGGGCTACCTTTGAGCAAGCTCTCTCTCCTCTCCACCTGTAATATACTCATTATTTCTGGTAATGCCAGCAGCCTTCCAATTCACTTGTTTCAGTCTGAGTTCAAATTGAACATGGATTACCATAATTGTGGTAGTACACTTAATCACTGCACTTATTCAAGATGCTGCAGCTGTGTTTGCTTTCCCTGAAGATTCCAATTGTTCTGTACAATTCCAGCAAGAAAACATCTTTTCAGACTCCACTAGTTTTAATATTAGTTAGGGACCTTATGGGAATTTTAGTCTACAGAAGTATATAGTATTTGGAGTTTCTTAAGGCTGTTTTGAGATTCTTTCTTACAGATATATTTGAAAACAATTGAAAGCCATGGCTGCATCTCAAACACATGCAGGATTTGGTTTCCAGTATTGAAGCTCATTTTTTCAATAGAAGATTCCTAAAAATTCTTCTACCAGAGTACAAATTAGAAAACAAGCATTCATATGCTAAGTGAATGTTCAGATGGAAATGAAAGCCAAGTTAAATCCTCTCCTTTTCATGCATCATGACCTTTCATAAATATTCTGTAAACTCAAACTCTAAGCTCCACCTGTAGAAATTAATTTTGCAGTGAGGTGGCATAACTATAATTAAGGACAGAAATGACTCTGCAATTTGTAATCCAATTCAGGTCCTCAGTGGGTATGAATTATCAGACATTATGAACTTCATTGTAGCTGTGCCATTTATTCTTGGTACCTGACACACAGTTCATAAACCTGCCAATACTTGTTGAGGGAAAAGAAAACTTGGCTCACTTTCTCCTGGGCTCTTAAGCCTAATGCAATTTAAAAATATATTGTTTTCTATTCATGTAAAGAAATGAGACTAGGAATACAAAGCAGAGGGTGGAACAGCTGAGTTGGAAGGTGACATTTAAACAAGATCATTTGTTCTAGTGGTTTTGTATTTGTAAATTATCACGTATTATGATCTAAAGTAGATGGATAAAGTTCTGATTGTAGGATAAATTCTGCACTGCTATTGTCAGAGTAATTATCTGCCAACAAGATGTTGCAACATAGAATATCACCCACTGTTACTGTCTGAAACAGCTGCCATTTGCTTTCTTCCTTTTTTTTTCCCTTTTTTTTGGTAACTCTTGATTTCACTTTCAGTTGAATTTTTGTCTTACTGTTTTAGCACAGCTGCATTCCACAAGGTGCAAGCAGTCTCATACCTTAGTATGCTATGTATTTGAAAGACTATATGCTGCAAAGAGATTATCAAAATAGATTATCAATATTATAAAATATTATTATAAATAATATAATATAATATAATATAATATAATATAATATAATATAATATAATATAATATAATATAATATAATATAATATAATATAATATAATATAATATAAATTTTGTATATAACATTATATGATATTAATATTATTATTATCAAAATAGATTTATGACTCTGTAGAAAAAATTTGAAGATGACAGTTGTTAGATGATAACACTTTGTACAACCTGTGTTATAAAACCAGGGCCACAGTGTGATAATTTGATACCAGGTCATCCTTTCTTCCCTGTGAGCAGGTCTCACTCCCTAGGTTTCCTTTCAGATGATGGGTCCTTAATGCCCATGCTACCTCCCTTCTTCTAAGCCCCCATGAGCCTGAATCCTTTGTTGCTGGGTGGCAGCAGGAACCATCTGTAAAAGCCAGAGTTTGGGGTGTTTCTGTGACCTGTGTTCCCTGCATAGACACTCACAGTAGATGCCCTGCTTGCTCTGGCTTTTGCATGCTTCTGCTGAATCCTTTGCATAAGTTTATTATGCTCAAAACATTATGGGGTGCATTATTTTTTCTGAGAGTATAACAGCCCTTGTTGAGCAATAAAAACAAAGCTTAATGTCATTTTGATTTTTATCTTAGGATACTTAGTAATATTATGAGTAAAAATATATATTATGGAGAAATATTTCAGCAATCTGTGTGAAAGAGCTGAATCAGAGTGTGACCTTAAATACAATTGTAGCTAAAGAACAGGCTATAAAGTTAGAGCAAATCTATCTTGGAATGACTGCAGTCTCTGATACCTGATCGTGCATGAAAGGATGATTTATCTTCTGCTGTTAAAAGAGAGTACACTGGGAATGCCTATATAAAACAGTCAATGGCAAAAAGCAGGGACCTGTGGGAAGCTGGAATAGCTGCTAGTCCATACCAGTGTCATGTATTTGATGTAACTGCCTGACTTGGAAGAGCAGGAATATAATGAAGAGGTTATACATAGAAGGGGTAGATAATATTCCATTAGCTTTAAAAGAAAATTGAACAATTAGATTGCAAGCCGTGTTTCCAAATTATTACCTACAAGTAACAAGTCACAGACAAGCTCTCAGCTGTGGCAGCTGTCCACAGACATGCTCATAGCTCTCAGAAAAGGGGAATGCAAACACACCTCTACTTAAAAAGATAACGAGGGGGAAAAAAGATAAGAGGAAGGTATAAAGATAGAAACTTCAGGGCAATAATTAGCCACAAAGATATCTGTGATAAAGGCAAATGTGATGCAAGAATGGATGAAGTTAGGCATTTCTAGGCATGTGGGTACTTTGTTATAAAGGTCAACATTAAAACAGAAGAGCTTGAGAATAACATTGGCATTAAAAAAAAAAAAAAAGTGCACTACCTGGTAACAACTTAACTTCAGCCTGCAGATGAAAAATCCAATGTGTGATAACTTATGGCAGAAGAATATCCTTGGGTCTTGCTGGAAAAATAATCAAAATATTAATGTTTCTGGGGATTTTAACTTCTATTCTTTCCATGCTGGGTGTTAAACCTAGAGAGCAGAAACAGTGCTTTCTTAGGGAAGTTTTGTTTGCTGAGGGAACTCATGTGTGTGTGGTTAGCTTGGCTTTTGACAGATGTTGAGCGAACTGAATGGGTAACACTGCTTGTCTCCAGGAATATAACTCAGTCACACCACAATAAGGCAGAGTTTATGCTAGGATCATACTGGAAAAAACCCCAACCAAACCTATCATTTTTTTCAAAATACCTGTGTGCCCTGAAATTGCCTCATGGTCAGTGCCTCTCCTGAGCCTGAGTCAGAAGGTAGGAGCATTAGCCTTCATTTCTCATACAAAGGCAAGAGCCAAGCTATGCATGGACCCAGTGCAAAGCCAGCTGGCACCCGACCTTCCTGACCTGCAGACCTGAGCTGGGAACTACAGGAGCCACTTCCAGAGCAAAAGAAAAGTACTTGATTTTAAAGGAACTTGGTTGAAAATGAATTACAAACCAGCTAGTGCATTATAAATATTTTGTGAAAGATATACATAAGTAATACTATTTTATGTTCCATTAGGCAGGAAAAGATACTTATTGCTGAAATCCTAATAAACCTTACAATGTGAAGAAATAGTGAAATGTGACACAGCGTGTTAGGGCTAGATGATCCCTGTGCTTTAGATGCTTACTTGGCAGTGAAAACATGTCTTTGTGTGTCTTTTCTTAAAGCAGATCCTTTTAGCAAAATATGAGTGTTCCTGTTATTTATTTTGTAGTCATTATCAGAAAGCTGTCATTTTACAAATGTGTTAAGTAGATGCACTTAATTTACCATCCTCTAAGGAGAGTTCCTTTGTGTGTTCCAGAGGCAGATCTGAAAACTCTTGTGGCATTTCCAGCTAGGTGAGTTGCTACAGTCAATGTTCCCCTCTCCTTGTACCTTTGGCTTTTATGTACCCTTAGGCCACTAAGGCTACATCAACTCTATAACAGGAATTTCAAGATAAGCATATTATACAACCATCTGATCAACCCCATGCTGAAGGAAAACTTTTAAAAAACTTTGAAATATTAATAATGCAAATGACTTTGATGAATTACTACACGTTTCCTATTTGCATTAGGTTCAGATAGAAAAGGAAAACTGAAAAAAAAGTTAAAGACAAGTTTGCAAACAGATCATCAGAGGCTGAAATCAGGTAAATATATTAATTCATATCCTATAACTTCAAACAGAAGTGATCCTAGGGACAGCAGTATGTGACATCATCATGACAGTACTGCAGAAAGAAACGGTGTGGGTATGCATGTGTGTGTGTACTTAATGCCTATAGCTGCTCAGCCTGCTCTGAAAGTAATTCCAATAGTGAAATGCACATTCTGATCCATAAACATGGCTTTAAACACTTGACAGGCTTTGCTGATGTTGCACATGAGGTGTGTTTGCTGAATGCATGACTTTCATCTGAGAATGTTACGACGTCAAGGCACGAGGATGTGTTGTTATTGATCGTGTTCTAGCTGCAATAGTTTTGAAAAATAAAAAATGTCTTCTGGTTGTTTTTTCCTAACTGTCCTGAAGAATGTTGGATAAGTTGCACAATCATTCTAATTAATTCTTCAGACGCTGTTGTAGATTCATCCTTAAATGTAGCTGTTCTAGAATAGGCCAACTATAAATCTTGTAGCCTTGCTGATGCTGCAATTAACAGTTCAGCCATTGGCAAGGAAATGCATGTAGATTAGACCCTTGAAATTGTAAATGAGGATGGTGGATACTTCAAGTGACATATTAATGAATTACTTGCTTAACGTGAATACAATAACCCATACATTTCTCAGTGTTGTAAAAAAATACATTATATTCAGCAATTAGACATTATTCTTCAAAATCTAATGAGCCCTTAGGAGAAAGACACTGGAGTAAACATCATAAACTGGCTAAAAATACTTTGAGTGAGTGTTCATTAATACCTTTTGAGCACAGTATAAACTGAAGTATAACCAGTCTTTCTGCAGCGGGAGAGAAATGAGCTTGCCTGTACTGAGAATATGCCATTGTAAAAACAGGGAAATGAAAAAATGAAGTTATATTAAGAAAACATAAATGAATGTATGGAGGAACTGGAATTTTGAGACCTGGTTCTGTACTCTTCTGCATTCCAAGCTCATAATATTGTAGTTAAAAAGCAATGTATTTTCAGTGTAATCACAAGAACAATGAAAGCAGACATTTAAATACAAACAGAGTTGTAAGTGTTCTCCATAACACTATCTGCAGGTGTACCTAGGATCTGTGTTATTTCTGCTCAGGGTTGAGCAAAGTAGCTAAAAATATCCAAAGAGTAGTGATAAGCAGGAGTCACAGGAAGAATGATTAAGAAAGGAAGTGAAAATCCATATAACAAAGAATAGAAGATTGATTATGTTGTTCCTATTAATGAATTGAACCATGTGAAGTGTCAATGGTTAACTGATACCGATGCAATTCGTATGTGATGTATGTTTAGCTCATATTACTGCCTTTGGAAACATATCAACGTATCTGCCTTAGTTGTTTTGTTTTGGGTTTAAAAAAAATATTTGTGAGAACTATGACTTAATAGCAATAGAAGGAATACAGATTTTAATTTTATTTCCCTGATTGTAAAGCAATGCATTTCTTTAAAATGGTGCAGGTTTGAAGATGCTCCCAGAGTTTCAGCCTGTTTGCACTCTGAACTGAAATAATATGATACCAAGCAAATGAAATGGGGCAGTTTTCCTGAGTTTTCTATGGTGGTAGAATTTTACAGTGTCTGAATTCTACCCTCAGAGGGAAAGGCAGAGACAATTTGAGTGAAAATACTGTATTAACATTGTATTAATGTTAATTAATTGTATTAATTGTATTAGTGTTATTATTGTATTAACATCTGTGAGGACATTCCGTATCTGTGCTTTAATGTCAATTTCAATGCCTTTCTTTCAGCTTTTACACAGAGCCTTGGTTTTGCCCTTAAGCCATCAAAGGCAGGGAATTGAGGAGTCAACTTACATTATTTTTCTCCAGTGCTTCAAAACCAGTGTTCAAAATATACAGAAATATTCACCAATAATCATGGGGTTTTTTTCTCTAAAATGTGAATCAGAAGAATGACCTAGTAGTGATGAATTTCCTTCACTTGCTTTGGGAATTTTCTGTGTGGCTTTTCCTCTTTTTTCCATGTCCCAGGAGACATTACAATTTTTCTTTAATGTTGTGATACAATTTGTGTGTGGTACCCCTTACCTCCACATACTATTCCAGAAGTCTGATACAGAATTTTTAGGTCAAAAATATAAAATTTACAATTTTTCAAATGCAACAGTAACCAGCTCTAAACTAATACCAGGCCACCCATTAAAATGGCATAAAAATACAGAAAGTATAACGTAGCATTCCCTGAAGGAGCAGTAACATGTGATTGATTGTGCAGATGCAGAGTAGAATAGACAGAATAGGACAGACTATTTCAGTTGCAAGGGATATACAGTGATCATCTACTCCAACTGCCTTAGATAATTTTGTTTTCCAAGTATTTCAATGACACTGGAAATAAGAGCAACTACTATAACTGCTATAAACTACTATAAAACAAAGAGAAAAAAAAAATCACAGAATGCTGTTGCTGGGTTTGCTCATGAAGGTCAGAGAATTAAAAGCCCTCTTTCAAAGCAAAAAATGCACACTGTATTTTCCATATGAGGAGCCTGTTTTCAAGGGTGACCATGCTACCCTTTGGTATTACAAGGCAGTGTTATTTTCATGATTATTAAATTATTTGGCTTTTGATTCTACCTGTTCCATAATATAATTAGAGCCATATCTAATGGCAGCAAGATGAGTCTGCAAACCCTGTTGTGCCAGATATGCAGAATTGAGCACTGCATGGGAAGTGTAATTGCTGAGCCCTTTATAGAGCATTCACTGCTTGACTTTAAGCTGGGAAGGGCTGCGAACAAACTAGAAGACAGGATTAGAATTCAAAATAGTGTGGACAAGTAGGAAATAGAAAAAAAACCCCCGAAATCTAAAAAATGGAGGGCAGTTCTGTGAAGCCACGTGCAAAGTATTGTGCTTTTTACAATACTGGTAACCGACTGCAGAGTAGAAGGTGGAGGAGTATGCCTGGTTCAGCAGCACTTTCACTGAATCTATCATTCTGCTGTTTAGAAGAGGAAAGAAAATAGCAAGGGGTAAAGGGTATAGAATAGTTTGTACTATTTTTAACATAAGCTTAACAGAAGCTTCAATATTATCTTCAGGTGCGTGTACCAGAAGGCAATTTAAGGATGAGAAGTTTACTTTGGAGAAGAGAAGTAGGAAGGGGAAGGTTACAAAATAAGATCTTTGTGAAACAGTTGTAAGCCTCAGGTTCTTTTGTTTAGACAAGCTAATGTATAGCTGCTGTACTGAAAACATCAGAATTATTTCCTGTCAGCTGACTTATAAAAGCCATGAGATGGCTCTTATCTTGTCCCTCTTGTAAGAGCCCTTGCTTTTAACTTCAACTGGTTTTATGTACTTCCCTTCACAGCTGAGCCAGTAAAGAACAGTGGAGTTATCCAAGGTGACTTGGTGGGTGGCATAAACACATGACCTGAGATAAATTTAGTTTTTGGTTTTTTTTAATGGAACCTCACTGAAAACAGACAGAGTAACAATCTTCAAATGTTAATGAGAAAGAGACCACATTGATCTCCATATTCATTGTGTGTAAGAGAAAAGGATGGCAACTACAGCATGAAAATTTTAGATATTAAGATTAGTTTTCCAGCTATAAGGATTGTTAACACTGCAGGGCATTTCCTAGGAGGGCTGTCTAGTCCCCATCAGTGGGAATGGTGAAGAATACAGTAGGCAAGTATCTGTCAAGAACTGATTAGGTGCAGTTGAGCTTGTCACGAGGACTTTTTCTGAAGAGCTCAATTTTTCTTGTTTGCCTGTTCTCACACAATAAAACCCACCCAAAGCAATAACAACAACACCCTTTCCCCCCCAAAAAATTCCCCAAACCTAAATCAGCTTACTTCTAATTGTTTTATATCAGTGAAAGTGAAAACCTAAACAGTGAAATTTCAACAATAAAAATTAATATGTATGTGCCAAGCCAGAAAATGGCTACTGGCATATGATCACACATGGATTTTTTTTAAAATTAAATGCTCTGAACATAAAGGCCAGATGCAAGTTATCCCAACTTTTATAGCTTCAAGCTGGCTTTATTAAAACCTCCAAAGACTTTCTGAAGTAACAGCATTGCTCTGCTTTGCTTGTAAAAACTAAGTTTAACTCTCTAATGCATAAAAAGTAATGCAAAATTAGCTACACGAGACAGTTTTTCTGTTGGTATTCTTTTGCAATGTCTTTTTTTAAAAAAACCCTCATACTTAATTTCCTTCCTATTGATTTTACCAGAATAACTTTAAAAAATATGTTTAGTCAGTCAGTGGTGTATTCTGGCAAAAGACAGCTGGATTAAATTATAGCAGATAATAAGAAACTCACATTTATCATACTGACTGATTTTTCAAAACATTCAACTACATCAAAGTGTAAATACTATCAATCTTTGCCTGGTATATAAATCTTCCTGAGAACACACCCTACCAGAGCAGCTTCAGCTGGAATCTGCTAATTTCTCTTTCCTACTACCTGAATGCTTCTATTGCCATGACAACTAACAAGTTCTAACTCAGGTCAAGGTTGAATGGGAAAAAACAATGCTTTGTAACCAGCTGATGTGCTTCAAAAATTATGCAAAGGGGAGTTTTTTCCAGCTTGTTAATGGTGCATATTCAGTACATTATTTTTAGCAATGCTACTAGTTAATGAAAGAATGGATACCCACTGATTAAAGATATGTCAGAATGAGTAATTAGGTATGTCATTTTGTAGGTTTGTTATGAGAGAGATCTACTCCTGAATAACCTGTGTCTGGTTAGGAAGACTAAGGTGGAAAGAACTGGCTCCATCCCATTCGAGATGACATATGCAGCTCAAAAAAGTGGGAACTTTGGCCTGGTTGAAAGTCAAGGTAGGCAACAGGCAACTAATTTAGTGTACCAAAGCTTTTATTAAGTGCTTTGCATGCAGCAAAAATGGTGTTTTAGTGTAATTGGGTGGAAGACCTAATACTTAACCTGGTTTTAAACCCAGGTTTAAAAGCCTGTTTTGAATTAAGTATTACAGTTGAACATGATGGCACGCCTGATGGTCAGGCTGTTAATCTATTGGTCACACTTTGGTGGCCTTCTTGGTTTTTTTTTTTTGAGACCTTTATATAGGCACCTAACTATAAGCTGGGGTATTCCCTACCCTTTCCCCAGTATTTAATATGTAACTGCAAGATAAGGTATGTTTCTAGTTTAGAAATGCTGCTCCTTTCTCAGAAAAGAACCCTGAAAGCTTAGCACCTATCTTGTGTCTCAGTGTGGATTCCACTAGACAGCTGAATTTATAATGATTGTTGAGTGCTGGGCCTTTAACCTTGATCTTCTGCCATTGGCACTGTTAGCAATTTAGTGGTTCCTTTCAAGTATGTAGAAGATTAAGTCCTTGGTTTCTTCTGTATAATAAGTTGTGAAGAAGATTAGCAATTAAAACTATAACTGTAGAGTTGTTTTTCTTTGAGGACACAAAGATTCAGTGAAAAAAAATTCGGTTCTTTGGAAATCTTGACCTTTTGAGAGGTGAGAGAGCAAGTCCTGCAAAATTTTAGATGGAAAGGCTTACTGTTTCCTAAAAAAGCAGTATGTTTTTTGGTATGTTCTCATATCTCTCAAAACCCCCACTCTCTGTCAAGCAGAATGCTTAGGAATAATTTTCATTTATATTTGCGGTTAAGAAGCTAAAGGACTGAGGAGGATGGGATGAATTGTCTGTTTCATTAACAAAAATTCTTGTAGTTGGCAGAACTTGCAGGGTCCATAGGAAGAATCCAGTGAAACATGAATTATAACAAGCCTGAAATCTCATGTGAACTACTGTTGAACCAGAACGAGGGAGTCTGCAGCCAAGATGTATAGAATCTGAAATCTGCATCATCTGAATTTGTCACCCAAATTAACTGCCTGTGTGTCTTTGGACTCTCAGCAAGAAGAAATTATTACAGCTTTTAGATCTAAATCACAGCTGCTTAAAACACTATGACCTTGCAAGGGAAAGGAAGGTAATGTTTTTAATCCAAGCAATAGAAATGCAAGTTAGAAGTGACTTGTGTTTTGCAAAGGCACACAGAACTTTCCTGGAGGGGGCTTGTGTACATTGTGGTGTCCCTGACCAGTGCCAGGCCACTTCCTGAAATTCTCTGCCAATTCTCTCTACAGCTTAACCACAGCCACCCTTGAGGTAGGGAGAATGGATGAGAAATATAAGACCATGTCTAGGAATGGAATTCAAAACAAGGGGAAGAAACAGAGGGTATCCACTGTGTTGGAAATATACTTTCTTCAATTACCTGCTTAAGTCTCAGCAGATATAAGAAAAAATTAGACTGCTTAACATGGGTCAGAAAAGATGGCTGAACGAGTCAGTAGGTTCAAACCAATGAAATAACAATGGAATAGCTGCCAAAGGGAGTGATTATATACAGAAGTATGACAAACTCAAAATCAGTGACAAATGTCTTTGAAGGGTAAATGAATAGAGAATGCTTTCTCATGAGAAATGCAAAGATTAGCTTATGTCTGAATGAAATATTGCAGTCTAGCTATTTAACAGCTTTCTAGAGTTAATTAGTGATGGATGAAGGGTCCAGCTCACCTTGCCTGCTTTTCAGAGCCAAATAAGGTTTAGTTGGTGTCAATAAGGTTCACACAGCCACCCTGTTCTAGAAACTGAGAAGCAGACTCTTAACATGAAAATGAAGAAATCAAAATCATTAAGCTTAGCATGTAGTCTAAAAATGAGCATTTGTCACAAAAAGTATATCTAAATCCAGAAGAAGGAAATTAGTCATTTTATAATATTAATAAAAGGAAATCTTCTTCTAATGAAGCTGTGGGAGTTGAATACCTGCTATGGCAGGAGATGGATTGAGCAGATCACCACTGCTATGGAAGTGGCAGAATACAGTACTTGAAGCAAAGGAGCATTGTCTTGAAAAGAGATGCTGAGGGCTGACTCAGAAGCATATTTTTGCCAAGAAAGCTGATTTCCACTCTTTTGTGCTTTGAATACTGCCAGCTCTATTATTGATTTGCAAGGAGCGGACACTGACTAACAAGTTGTGTCTGACAAAATTTCTTTGAGAGGTATTAAAGTACACTCAAAGTGGTTTTGCTCTAGGCCTGTTTCAGATTCTAGTTGTTATATACAGAAATTGGAAAAATGGGAGGAATAAAAGAGTCGTCCAGGAACAAGTGTGCTTGAATCTGTTTTGCATATTGAACTGTATTTTTATTATTTTGAATTTAGAAATCATGAGCTTTTGCAAGTATTAGTTAACTTTTAGTTTCAATGAATTATTATTTTGGAGGGGAAACTTCTTATTGTGATGGTGAGAAGCAGTCACAATAATCAAAACATAAACTTATGTTTTGGGGCGGGATGGGGAAGGAACATTTATCAGTCTTGATAGAAAAATATAACAACTATATTCCACAGAAGCCAGATAATATTACACCAAGTCCACCAATTATTAACTTTGTAAAA
The DNA here is from genome assembly GCA_013397555.1 of Urocynchramus pylzowi. Taxonomy (NCBI): domain Eukaryota; kingdom Metazoa; phylum Chordata; class Aves; order Passeriformes; family Fringillidae; genus Urocynchramus; species Urocynchramus pylzowi. The sequence continues at coordinate 2,243,289 of VZRH01004833.1, forward strand.
ATTGGTGTAGTCTTACTCTGGTATATTAATCTAGTAGCTGATTTTACAGTAAAGTAATTGCAATACTTCAGTAAAAAGTAAAGCAGAAGAAGAAACTTACAACAGTAGCAGTAGTTGCAAGTTGTCTACGTAAACCTTGATAAAGTCAATCCTGGTAGCTGAGCATGTTCTGAATTAGCTTTATCTCAGTTTACCAAACTGCAAAAGAAGAAAAGGAAAAAAAAGCTGATGTAATGCCTGGTGAAGTACCATGTGAAATGAAGCAAAAAGGTGAGACAGGATACTGAAAAACAATGCAACTGGCCTGTAATACATCCCACAAACCAAATGTCCTGGAATATTAAGCATCTGGTGTTGTGTTTCAGGCTTTTCAATATCTGTGGATAGCATGGGAACTCAAAGCATGGCTTTGCTTTTTCAAAACCCTGTGAAACTCAAAAAACTGGGAGAGGAAACAAACTTTGAAACACAATGATGGATTTGAGACTTCCTCTTTTTGCTGGACATGACTGATTTGCCATGATGAAAGATGCAAAAAGAAAAAAAAAGATATAATATATAAAAATACTTTTTATTTGCAGTAGGCCAAATGTTAAATCAAACAATGAAATATGTATCATTTTTACCAATTAAATATTTCAAAAGTTCTTTTAGAAGCTTCCACTGTAAGCACTCCTGTATTAGTGCCATTAAAAACAATAGTGAAGATTCAGACAAAACCTAAGGACTAGTGAAGCAGTGCACAGCTAACTAAGGTTAGAGAGAATTTGGCAAGGAAAGGAAGCCAGGTTCTGCAAGTGCCAGGTTCAGGCTCAGTTTGCAATATAAACCTGCCTGCTCCTGCTTCTGGCACTCAGTGGAACTGAACTGATTGGCACACCGTGTTTTTGGAGGAGCGCAGTCTCTTGAGACAGACATTCCCTCTCCCATTGAAGATAAGCTCTTCTGTCTACTTTTCCTCAGAAGTTAAAGAAGAGTTTTATGCTTACTTGGCAGTGTAAAAATAGCACTGCTGAATATGCTTTTAATTCTTAAATATGCTTCAAACTAATTTTCTTTTCTAAATCCATGACATTAACACTGCTGTGGAGCGTAGTCTGAAAATTCTGCAATTTTTGGAAGAGAAAGCGATCATCGTGAGAGACTTTGGTCCTAATGACCTCTGAGCTGTACAATCCAGCAGGGACTTGTTGAACATCTCTTTCCCAGGTGGGCAAGACAGACAACACCTTCTGAAAAGAGGATTTCTGTGGTGTGATACAGGCAGCATGGGCTTAGCAAATCAGGCTGCAAACAAAATGCTGGCTGAAATAGCCATTATTTTGAGAAACACTTTATGGAGGAAAAATTAAATTGAAAATTTTTGAAAAAATTCTTAATTCTAATTTTTTTTAAAGGAATTTCTTTTTTGGACAGCAGACTGGTTATTCTGTCTCTGGAATGTTGGTTCTAAAATGTTTTAATTTCTGGTAAGAGCTTTGAGGATCTAGGGGAGAAGAATCAATATTTAAAATAAGATATCATTCATTACTAAGCAATATATTTTCTCGTACATATATTTTTTCCTTTCTGACAAAAACTAGATTTTACTGGTTGAAGAAGGTAGTTCTTCAACACATAGAACTTGTGTAGACTGTGAACTACAGGAGGTTGAGGAATGTATGGGAATAGGAGCTTTTTCAGACTTTTTGCTGCTCAAACAATCAAATTGCTTTTCCTATGAGCAATTACTAAATATTGTGTGAGCGTATCTTGAGGTCATGTGGTATTGTGTCCTCCCACTGTTGGAAGAAAATACCCAGATCAAAGATTATCTCAGTTAGTTTTATGACATAAGCCCTAAGTATGGTAATTAAGAAGAAGTAGTGCACATCTGGTATCTTGTGATAATGGAACATCAGAAATGAAAATTACGTGACAGTTTTATACAATGTATAGTTTCAATCCCATAGAACTCTTAAAAGACAACATTAATGGGAATAAGTAATGGGTGGAAAGAGATTGATTAGAACCACCTGCTGTTTACTGTGAGATGTTACAGATGATTATGATATAAGGAAAAAAAAAACCAAAACAGTTGTTTCAATGAAATTAGGGATAAAAATTACATCTGATGTCACTAGATAGGAACGTAAGAACTGTTAAAAATTATAACATCAAGCATCTAAAAGCTGCAAAGCATTTAATACATAGCAAGGTAGGGCAGAATATTAAATAGCTGCAAATATGGAAAAATAAAATATGAGCAAACAGTACTACTCTTTTATAATCAGTAAGTAGCTTTAGGCATAAATAGTCTTCTTGAAATCATCTAATTTTTTTTTTTTTTTCTGTGCAAAGGGAATGACGATTTTAAGTAAGAGGAAAAACCACTGAAAGTTTAATAAGCACCCTGTGAGAATTGTGGTAATTATTGAGGTCCTGCAAGGTCATTATTGGTAATTGAAATCTGATCACTTTTAAAACCCAACATGCCCAAGCCATTGCAAAATGTTATATGTAAGTACATTCTTTAAAACATTCCTTGACGGAGCATGAAACAAAACCAGGAATTCAGTAATTTTAAAGTAGCAATATATTTTTAAACTTGTTTAATTGAAGTCTAATTGGAAGTTATAGATTTAAAAGAAATTATATGAGAAAGAGGAGAATTCTTTGGAGCTGAGCAATGGAGAGGAGGCAGTTTCAAAGCTGTGTAAATGAGTTACAGACATGGGCACTACAGCTTCCATCATTGGGAAACAGCCATAGAGAAAACATGAGGCAACAGTGTTGTCTCAGTCCTAGAAGTGATTTAAGCCTTTTGGACTGTACATTCAGACATTCAGAGGTATTTTCCATAAAATAAATGTTGGACTTTCTTTGAAGAGTCTGTTGATTTTAATGCAGAATTTAGACACTTGAATATACATAAATAGAAATGGTACTGGGAGGGGAAGATGTTTAGCAGAAAAAGATGGAAGCAATTATTTTGTAAATACAATGTCTGCAGATGAGAAAAATATAATCCAAAAGTGGAAGTGCTGAGTCCATATTATATGTTAACTGGAAAAAAAAAAAAGAATAACAGTACAGTGAACATAATATTCATGTGTGCAAACTGTGTGACAGAAACAGATCCAGTAATATCTTGAGTAATTTAACTTTTCTAGTTCCTTTACACCAGTCAGTTATTCATCTGGGTTCCACAAGCATTCAAGTTGAAGATTGGCTGGGTTTGAAAAATTGATTTCTCTGTACTTTATCAAGCTTTCAGATCTCTTTGATGACAGCTTCTTAGATCAGTCAGTCAGACTCCTATGACTGTCTAAAATAAGATGGCAGCTGGATTATTTCCAGACATAACCAGTGCTGCCAAATATCTTTCAGTGAGTTTCTCACTAGTTTGTAATACTTTTTATTTCTACTTAAAGAAATGCCACCTTACATACCACTTTAATTTCCTTTTTTGAGTGCTTGGGTATATCCTATATACTTACAAGGTATTCAGCTGCTATGTGAAAATTTAGTAACATCAGCAAGGTAAAAAATATCATTCACGAATGCTAAATTTCTTCCTTAAATCATAAGGTATCTAGAGTACACATCAATAAAGATTTTTTATTTTTCGAGAATTAGGATGAAAAAATCTCTGAGGATGATAAACAGTACTGTGTTACAGGTTTGACTAAAAAAGAGAAGAAACTTAAACCAAAACACAAAAATCCTTTGAAAATTGCCTTAGTGAAGGCAATTCTTTGTGCATGTTAATACATATCAAATAAAGATTAAATTACATTTTAAATTGTCCTCTTTAGAGCAGTGCTGATTTGAGAACAATTCTGATTTGAGGGGGAGATAATAAAACCTCAGTGGGTTATTGTTGCCAAAGCCAGAGAAAATTCTTATTCGGAGAAGTGCCATTGCCTGAATAATCCTTGTGTGCTTTTAGACAGACTTGGGCACTGTAGTGTTCCCACCTGTCCTGAGACACTGGCATCTGGGAATCTATTTCAATATTTATAACCCTGTTTTCATTCTGACTGGTTACAAGCAAGGGAAATACTGTTTCACATCTGTGTGCTGGTAGAGCTGACTCCACACAAGCAGCAAGGGAGGTCAGGCAGACCCATAGGCTGACAGATTTCAAGAGGAATAGCATTCCAAACAGATCTTCAGGAATTATAGGAGCTTTAAAGTGCTGCTGGTGATCTGTACTTTGTGTTCTTGACACTTGGCAATTTCTGGCCTATTATGTTCCTGGAGTCAGGCATTTCCAGCTTACTGCATGAACACTGGCAGCTCTTAATGAGCACTTCCATCAGAATGGCAGCTGCTACTCAGCACTTGGGGCTCCTCTGCTGTCCAGCTGGGTATATTATGACTTTTTGGTCCTCCTCTGTGTAACTGTGGTTGCTTGAATGATTTCACCTTGCTGGATTTCCCTGACAGAACCCTGTGACATGACAAAGTTTCTAGTCCCTGGCATTATGGTTTCTGAGAAAAGGTAAATTTTAAAGCTAAGTTGCAATATCTGATCATGGGAATACCAGACAGATGATCCACATACTGAATAATGTTAGAAAGAAGGAATCAGTGGTGAAAATGAAGTTATTTAATTTCTGTATTATGTTATGTAGCTTTTCATAGCCAACAACACAGTAAAAAACATTGCAGTATCTTGCTGAGTGATAATGGCAATTCTAGATTTTTCAGCACTTTTGGAAAAAGGGAAATCTGATTTGCTTATTACTAGTATAGGAAGTGTCTGAAGGGCACTGACATCAACAGAGAGTGCTGTCTCTTTAGATACACAGCGAAAGTAGGATGTGGCCCCAGCCCAAGAGAAGGGAAGCAAAGGTTTTATTTTCTCCCCCTCAAATCAGAATTGTTCTCAAATCAGCACTGCTCTAAAGAGGGCAATTTAAAATGTAATTCAATCTTTATTTGATATGCATTAACATGTATAAAAAAAGCACTTTCCCATTTGACAGAATAAAAAACGTATAGCAAGACAAAGAAATGAACCAGTTACTTTGGATATGATATCTTGGGCAGTGTCTCCTTTCCCTTTTTAGGTAGTGCCCCTTGTCAAGCTCAGAACTCTCCATTTTGTTGAGATAAATGTCAGTCCTCAAAGTCCTGCACATGCTCCCTCTGGGGTCACACATGGATAGAATATCTGCACTGAAGGAAACCCTGCATTTGTGAATTGAATAGTGTTTCTTGCTGAGGTCTATTTCCTGTCATGCTGTTAAACAGAAATGCAGTTTGATGTGACAAGTCCCAATCCTTGTGAAAGCAGTTATTAAAGATCCCATTATCTATTTCCTGGAACCTAAGCCATACATTCTATTATATGGAATCTTCAGTTGGATTCCCTTCTTTTATAATACATTTCTTGTAGGTATAGTAGAAATTGTATGAACTGATGTGAAAAGGAAAGGAAAGGAAAGGAAAGGAAAGGAAAAAGGAGAAGGGAAAAGGGGTGATTTTTGACCTGTCTTCTTCTAGTGAAAGGCTGAAAGGTTATTCCCTAGGAAATGTTGAGGTAATTTGTTACCTTGTTTTATGAGTGTGCTGTTAAGTAGCTGATATGTTTCCATTGAGAGGTGGCTGCAGTGGTGAAGTTAAATCAATTGCTTTGGTGAAATAATCCCCAGAGCTTGTTAATTGATTGTATTTTACTTTAGGTTTGCACAGTCTTTTGATGTTCCTCAGGACCAAAAGCAATACAGAGCTAGAAGGTTCCTTTTATTTATTAATGAGGATTTTTTAGCGCTGAATCTATCTGAATGCAAAGTAGAAGTTGAGATACAGAGAAATGCAGACAAATAAAGATTCTGTCTCCACTCTCTACCACTCCCTTTCTTTTTCTCCTTTTCCTTTGTCAATAACAGTTCATTCTCTTGGTTCAGGAAATTGCAAAAATAAAGGAAAGTGAGTGCAGGATGAAGTAATTATCCAGATAAAGACAAATCAAATCAATTATCTCTATTATAGCTTCCTTTTTAGGTGATATTTGGGTTAGGTATAGCCCGACCCTAAGGACACCACATGATGGAGAAAAATAATTAATATTATCAGAGTAAAATCAGTACTAGGGGAGGATTAATAAAATCTCTGTTTCTGCCCTCAGACCTCACCTCTGAGAAAGGATTAGTTTAAACATTGCATATTAGCACTTCTAGATACTCGAGGACAACAATACCAGATATATTGAGACAATGTAGTAGTGGAACCAGTTGTTTTCATTTATCTTTTGACTTTACTATTTTTTTTTTTCTGTAGAGGAACTTAGATGAGTTTCTATATTTCTTATATAAACATGGTTTGGCATTTTTCAGGGTATCAGAACATGGCAGTGTGTCTGTTTCCTTTGTTTTGCTTACAAACATGAGACAGCAATGGCAAAACCACTATGTCTTTAATAATTAACTTGGGCTGCCTAATCAGTAATTCTCTTCCAGATGACTGCTGCTAGTACTTTGTATTGCAGTATTTTAGAGTATAGAAATTACTGGTAAGTTTATAAATTTGTTCAAATTCTGTAGTCTACACAAAGGGCACCTGAGGTAAACATCCAGAGAAATAATGCATAGGGCCACACACAAAAGGTCCTTGTTTTAATTTGATGCCCAGCATTTCAGCTCAATATATCCTAATGCAGAGTGTCAAATTTTCCAGGAATTTCCTGGCTGCTTGACATCCAATACACTTTAATAAAAAATTCTTACTAAAACATTCATATTTAGTATGTCTGTTAATTAGCGTTGCAATTGTAGTCACCATAGCTTTATTCTTCTCCAGGGTTTGCTTAGCTTCCAGAGGCATTGTTAAATAAAAAATGTCAACAAGGTATTATGACAAACCTATCTACAAGAATTCCTTTGCTGATGGTATAAAAACAATTAGAAAAGCTCAGATGAGCAGCTCTACATTGTTTCTTGGCTTATGTACAAGAAGGTCTTTATACATTTATACGAAACCCAGAACTGGTATTGAATAGCTGTAAGATAATCACTAGAGACTGAAATTTCAGCAATAAGACCCTCTAAGGTCAGAAACATCCTTACATTTTGTTTTTAAAAGGAGAACACTCATTAGGTGCACTTCTCTCACTGGACATCTGAAAGAGGGAATCTAGTATTGCAAATAAATTAGGAGTAGAAGAAATTAAGATAGAAATGTATCTTTCCTCTTCTTTTGGAGGGGAAAAATATAAATACTAAATAGTTTCTTAATCTCACAAATCCCTATTTTTCAATGTAGGAGCAATTTCCAGATCAAATGGAAGCTACAAGATCAGATTGGGATGATTAGAATGATAATACCATACTTAACATCAAGCTTTTTTTTAACTTTTGAAATTATGACCCGCTACAGAGTGAACAAATTTAAGATCAAGAGCTTTGAGTGGATCTGGCCACAGCTTCTCCTGAGGTGGTGACATTTTGTAAATGCCTTTAAGACATGTAAGTGACTGTGCCAGCTACAAGATGGTTCATAAATGGTCCCAGATAGGAGGTCTGTAGCACCAGTGAACAGATCTAACATATGTTGATGAGGTGAGCAGCCAAGTGGAAATTTGGAGTTGAAAATAGGGGGTAGTGTTGTATGAAGAGAAGGATTTAAAGCTAAAGCAGGGAGGGGGGGAAAGGGGATAAATAAGGCAGCAAAGAGAGAAGATATTAATATTGCTTATGGGCAAGTGGAGCAGATGGTCACTTGTTTCATGTAGGGAATTGATATAGGCACTGAATTCTGAGTCTGGTTCATGTAAGTCTCTTTTTTTTTTTTTTTGGTTTCATGGTGAAATCACCATGATTCTAACATCATTCTCTCTGAGTTTTCAGTCCAAAAATATGGGAAGATCCCTGTGCAAGAAAAATATTATTGCTACACATACGATATCTTTGATATTGGCCGGTACAGAAAATGAACTATGAATCTCCAGATTTTAAAATTGTGAACAGTTGTAGCATGAGCCAATTCTTTCCCAAACAAAGCTGAGTCACTTGAAATTGCTGTATCTGAAACTGGAGTGGAATCATGATCTATTTATTCATTAAAGAAGTAGAATAATCTCATCGGAAGAAGTAGAATAATCTCATAAATTGGTCGGACATGTACTTATGAGGAGGGGAAGCTGGGTTTCATGCTGGGTTCTCTCTTTAGCTTGTCTACAATAAGTTGTGCTCTCAGGATGATAGAATAAAATATCAGTTTCTTCCCTGTTGGGAATACACTTATCCAAGTTTTAGAGAGGAATTTAATATATTTATTTCTATTTATTACATATATTTTTACCTGCAGAACAGGCAGCCTATCCAACCAGTTACAAACCCTGCTAGCATTAAATGTTGAGTTGAATGCCTGAGTCTAAGCAGTGCTGAACAGGGAAAATAAAAGAAAATTTTTATTACATGTTGAAGTCTTGAAGGTGAAATTTTGGGAAGGAAAATCTTAAATGAAGAAAGGTGTGTTGAAGTGATAGTACTTATCTTTAACAGATTTCTATTGTAAATTTACATGTTTATTTTTGAAATGCAGGTGACATAATATGGGTAACTTTTACTAAATACTTTTATCTGTCTGCAGACTCTTGCTGGGATAGAGTAAATGTATCTGATTCATGTTAGGATGACTTGAAAGGAAAAAAGGTGTGGGTCCTTAGCTTCCATGCAGTATATACAACTCAGTGAAAAGCCTGAATGACAGTGTGACTTTGAGGAATGCATATATTTCCTTATTTGAAACTTCGCTGGTTTTGCATTAGGATTTCAATATTTGGCTGTATTTCCATATTTAGGTGGTTCACCATATTTAACCTTTTCACTAAAATTCTATAATCTCTTTTCTTAGATGATTCTTGGGTAGTTTCAGTAACTGCAGCAGGCGAACTTTTGCTTGGAAAGGTCCTCTGGGAGTTATCAGCTCCAGGCCCCCAGCTGAGGTGGTGCTGTTACTAGAGCTTGGTGCAGCCAGTCCTGGCCTTGCTGTGCTGAGTTTCAAATACCTCTGAGGTGTTCTTGCTGGACAACCTGTCCCTGAGCAGCATTACCTTTCTTGAGAAAAAGTATTTTTCTCATGTCTGTGTGACTCCCCTTCAACTTGGTTTCTTGATTATCACTTTCATATTAATCTTGAGCTTTTAGAGCAAAAGAAAGCCATTTACAACTTACATTTCTGTTCAGTTGTCCTGGCATCTTGCAGTATCATCAGGGAAGAAAAAATGAGTTCCTTCTAAGAGTTCTGTTCTTTCGTATAGACCACAATTTTTTTTAAGGAGTGAACAAGTGGAAAAAAGAAAAATGAACAGATTTTCAGGCTCCTTAATAAATTAAAACAGACTTTTTTTTCCTTACACAAAAGGGACATTCCCAGTGAAAACTTACGTTTGGGGGTTTTGAGTAGTAAGTGCAATAACTGGTTGTCAAAAATAACTTACCAATTTGTCTGAATATCTATTTATAATTTTATAATAGGAGTTGAAAACAGTAATGCAGAAACCCCAGTGTAGTGGATAATCTGGTACCAATGAGCTCTTTGGAATCCTTTTACATCTTCAAAGTGCAGTACATTTCCTAATGCTAATGGCACCTTGTGGCTATGGAATTCTTCAGGGAGCTAATTACTGCTGGCCTAAGGACACCTCCTCAGCATGTGCTGTTCCCAAGGCTGGATTATGTACTTCAACAAAAACTGTACCTGCAACGAGTGCAAGTTTGTTAGGGCCTAACCATGACTTCAGACACCCACTCCTTACCTGTCTTCTCAACAAGGGAATCTCAGTGGCATTTATGGCTTTCAAAGGTACCCTGAGTTTAAAAAAAAAAATTTGTTAGAATCCTGGGCATCTTAAGCTTTAATTTAAGAGTATAGTGGGTTTTTTTAACAATTTCTCAATTGTTAAAAAAACCTCATTTATATTCTAAAGAAAAATTAGGAGAATCTTCCAGTCAAGACTCTTTTAAAACACAGTATTAGAACTAAAATGGACTTCAAAAATGGTGGCAAGCCACTTGTGTGCTTGTTTTGCAGTTAAGTTATAGTCTGTGTCCAGATGTTTCTGTCTCTGGTTTATGTTTTTGTTGAAACTGAGACCCCTATGATCTGAGACCCACTAGGACACGAGATTTCCTATGACCTTCCCACACAGAGAACAAAAAACCTTATCTGTAACTTATGTCACCTCTGTGTCCTCCAGGAAACATTATAAATAGCTGATCTCACTTCTTTACAAATACTTCTGTCCAAGAGATGAGAATGCTCTTCATGCAAGCAGCCTGGAAACTTGGGGTTCTTTAAAAAGCAAAGAGAATTTTGAGAACAGGTGCATTGCAAGGTGGCTGCCTGTATCTTATTTTCTGTTGTTCTTGGAGAGTTCCTATTTATAACAAACAAATTCTTTTTGACAGTTAAAAAAGAATGAGAAATAGTGGTCTGGACAGTATATCGGTCTAGGCTGTCAAGCTGAGGGTTGATTTGAAGGTCAGTCATACATGTTCTTTTCCACATATCCATAAAATGATGACTGCAATGATATATGTGTAATCTAATTTGGGAAGAACAAAAAAGGGTTTTCAGATTTCTGACTACATTCTTGTATTAATATATGAAAGCAGATGTTTCCTTTTCATTGATACAGTTTTATACATCAGTGTCCTTGTACTGTTAGTCATCAGAGTCAGGCCCTTTTTGCCTTAAGTGTAAACTCTGACAGAATCAGAGCAAGCTGTCCTGCATGAACTTGTTCCTGATTTGGTGAGATTTCAAGGGGAGTGGGATGTCATGTTAATGCTTTTCCTCTCTCCGCAGGGAGCAGAATAAGCCAAGATTCTTAGAAGGTGCAGCTGCAGTGGCAGTACTGGGGTTAGCTATTGATAACACACATTGGTCAGGGAATTTGACAAGGCAGGTACATATAAATATACACGCTAAAAAACAAATTAGTTCAACAATTAGCAGTTTAGCAGATTAGGTTTGATTTTTTGACCCTGATGGATCAAGGCATTCTGAGTTTGGATAGCATCACCCTTATTCCTCTCAGCTCTGTATCCATACTCATAATGTGACTGCTATGCCAGTGAGAGATGGGTGATTTCTTCTGACCTACCTACTGCTTCTGCATGTTCACTGAAGTTCACTTTGAGCATCTTATTAACTCCCCTATGGCTAATGTGGAAATAGATTAAGGTATACACAAAGGAGTACATAAGTACATACCCATCCTTAATGAAAATGTTTCTTATCCTGCAGACATTTTTACTTTTAATTTCAGAGAAAACGAAAATTGCAAGGGTTTCTGAAACACATCTGCATCTGGTCTGACCTCAGCAGGTCATATGCTGCTGCACAGTGACAAACCACTTTGCTTCTAAAAAACCACTAGACTTATTAGCTGTGCACAGCCTCCATGAGTTCCTTTCATACAAGAGCTGGGGAGCAAACCTGAGATGCTGATAAAAGTTGATTCTTTAGTGAAGTGAGGAGTACTCAGTCAAATTAACATACTCCCTTGAGTGTGCATTTTAAAACTTACTAAGATCAGTACTGTAAAAGGCAAAACCATCCTCTCTCATCCATATACTTTGGCCTCAGGAGTTACATTTCTTTTTCTGCCAAATGCTGGAGGCCAAGCACTCATAGTAAAAGACTGTTAGGTTAAAAGTAGTGCTGGAAATGTTGAGCATAAGTGCTGGACACAATATTAACATAGGGACTTTGTACAGCTGTTGGGATTAGTCAGGTCTGGAATCCAGAATCCTCCATGATCAGGACAAGCTGATTCAGAGGATAAAACCAGCAGCAGGTACTTATATGAGATAGTGTCTTCAAGGAAAGTTTTACTTTGTAAGCACAGTAGTTAGAGATTGTAGCTGTGCTTCACATGGTATTTAAAGAGTCTTGCATCTTTCTAAGAACTCAGTGTCTTGAACATCTGCTAGATATTCAAAAGTGATTCAGATGAGGTCTCTAAGGAGGAAAAGTAGAAAGAGTTTGTAAATATGATGAGATCCTACAATAATAACTGAACGATAGTGCTAGCACTAATGAGAAAAACAGGAGGTGTTAAAATGAACTAGAAAGCTTTTAGGCCTATTAGTCTCTGTCAAATGAACTTTTGAGCTTTAATCCACAGGCTTTTAGGATGCTCATGCAGTTAACTCTCTATGTTTCATAATGCTTGTCTTGTCAGTAAAAGATAATAATTTCACTGAAATACAGCTTTAGTAAAAATATCGGCTGTTTCCTCATTGCTTAACAATTCTGATTTCTTCTGATTTTCAATCCCATTTCAAGAATTACTAGTGAAGGAGGACTCCTATACAGCTGCTTCAGGAATTGTGTGTCTGCAATGGCACATTTGTTTTCCATCTAAGTGTTTGCTTAAATTGCATTTCATCCCTCATTTATATTTCTCATCTACATAGTAACTAACCTTGAGCACACTGATGCAGTTTCTCTTCCTATCATTCACATGACTCTTTGTGACTTCATTTGACACTGTATTAAGGTGAACCACAATCTTGTTAATGGCATTAAGCACCAAGATGGTTGTGTGCTCCTTTGAATGAAGACAAATGAAGGTAGGGAAATGTAATGATTATACATACTGTGAAGTAAAAGGGCTGTCTTAATGGACTAAAATCAACTTAGGTGGATAAAACGGCTTCACTAACACACAGTTGAGATTAACTTGACTGATTCAGCCAACAGATTACTTAAGGTGTCTTATTATTGTCATATCACTAAGGTCTAAATCATAATGGGTTCCCTGAGTCTGATACCTCTGGTAGCACTCATGCCTGTAAAACCTAAATTTTACTCCTGGGTACGTACTTAGTCTAATTTATTTCACTACCAAATGCTTATTGCAGAGAATATATTTGGCCATATCATTTGTTTTTGGAGTTTCTGAAATAAAAACCCCTTCAGCTACCAGAATGTCCTATTAAAACAGATGGCAAAAAGAGAGTGGCCAGTTCAGAGAATTTTCAATGAAACTGGCTCTGAAATCATACTAAGCTTTTCTCTATTCTAATATTTATGCATTGCTTAAACTGTCAGCTGCTAGATGGCACAATATATTTCCAGTGGTGATAGGCATTCATACAAACAGTATATTATACATGCAGGGAAAACACATGATAAAGATTTTATTATGGTTAATGGAGCTCTAGAACTCAACATGATGGTACAGCATGTCTGCAAAAAAGGCTGGCTTTCCAGAACTTGCTAAGATATTTAAATTGGTAGGAATACTGGTAGAAAATAAACTTTAATATTTGAGAGATGGTTGAAATAAAAATATTTTAAATCCACTGCAGGAGTAAAAAACTAAAAAGTTGGGAGTTCTCCTTCTCCAATCTTTATTTTGTACTTCTGTTTTTAACATACAAAAACATCACTGTCTTTCAAATTCCAATTTTTTTTTATTATTATAGAATTACTTCATTGTGTCTTGTAGCAAGTAACATTGCTGGTAATAGATCTATGTATGTATATGGACATTTTTTCCCAGTATTTTTACTTAAAAGTTTTGTTAGGGTGAAGGGTAAATGTAGCAAGCTTGTCTGTTCTGTTTGGTAAGGACTTCCTATCCCTGATGTCTTGGCAAACCATTTTGGTTGGTTGGCTAATTTTGATTCATTGTCTGCATGCAGAAGAGAACGAGATGGGAAGGCAGTGTCCGAAGGCAGCTTAGGCTTTGGGTGACTTGTAGCCACTCTCTTACTCCAGAGGTGCAGCTGACTCTGTGGAGAGTCAAAGCCATGGCTGCTACACCTGGCCTGTGCTGAGCTTTTGATACTGTCCACTGAGACCTTCCCATGTGCAAACCAGGGAAACTTGAACTCCAGGCAAATGCCGTGACATTACATTCAGTGTCGTAGTGGTAAAGTAAGTAACACTACTTCAAACTTTGCTAAGTATTCCCCTGTTCCTGACTCCAAGCAAGCAGCTGCTTTACTCAGAGAATAAACGTCAGAGACCATAACTATGAATGCTGCTTTGTTGTTTACACTTGGAATGATTTTTGCCCTACTACTATAGTCTTTGAAATTGTATTTTCCTTAGTCTGCTTTCAGATTCCTAAATAAAACAGGCAAAGGGAGGGGCTGCCTGCTGATTCTCCTGCTGTGGTGCACAGTACTCTGCTGTGCTGAACATGTCTGAAATGCTGACCTACTGGTTTGCAGCTTACCTATTTTAGCAGACTTCTCCAAAATCTTATGTCAATAATGAGAGAGCAACACAGTAAATAAGTAGGTACTTGACTAGAAAGTGCAGCTACTGACCTGCCTGCTAGGGATGATTTTACATTTCCCAGCATGCATCCATTTTGAAAGTTATTGAGGGGGATTTGGACTTCCAGGCCACTGCAGTATAATCACTAAGCAGTTATTTGCTAGAAGCAATCACCATTATTATGGCCCTTACTCCACATCTTTTGAAGGCACTGAAGGATTGATATTGATTTTTGAGTAGCATTTATAAGGCACTCAAAAATCAATATCAATCCTTCAGTAACTGGACCATATCATTAGACTACCTAGGGGATTTTCCATCAACTATATTTCTAAAGGTAACACTAGTAGAAGAACTCTTAACCTCTGAATCAGAAGATGGATGTATAAGAGATAGTAGTATTTTAAAGGAAAGAACTTCAAGGAAACAGCTGCTAAAAGACTGTTTGAAGTTATGGATCACAAGCTAACTCTTGATTTATGAAGGTAGCATAGTAATAGTTTTCTAATTAATTGATCTGATTGTTCTCAAGAGTGTTTGAGTCAGTGATTAGGAAAACCTCTTTCTTGTAATCAAAACAAAGGGAACCCTAAGTAAAATAAGATTGTAACAGGTGCTTGGCCACATTCGTTGCATCAGTGGCAGCTGAAAATGCAGTGTGTGATTCCCAGCCAATGGACTGATTCACCCAAACTTCTCCTGTGACATGGTCCCTCTCTGCTCTATCAGTATTTCAGGTGTTCCCAGCTCTGCTCTGAAGCTCCCTGGCTCTGACAACACTGGGCACTCAGGAGCAGTGGCTACAGGTGCAATATGACCCCAGTCCATGAGCAAAGCTGCAGCTGGGGCTGCCAGCGTGCCCCTGTCCCCGGTGTAGTCTGAGATACACTGCTTTGTGTTAGGCTTTAGATTAACACATCTGAATGAGTTGCACAAATCCTGGAATTTTGTAACAGGATTTTAGAGTCAGGTCCGATTAAGATAACAGATATTGGTGAGATTACAGTAAATTTCACTTCTGGTTAGCTGAGCACAGATAGCACCTCAGCCAGAGAGTCTGTCACTATTTTTAAAGAAAAAACCAGATTTCACGCCCAAGTTACAAAAAAAAATTTTAACAGCTTAACTTGGAAACAATATCTGTCATACAATGATTAAAGCTTATTTACTGCAAGGAGCTAGAATTAAATAAAAAAAATCAAGTTGAACTTTTTTTCCTCCTAATTTCTCTTTTTAAAAAATTAGGCTCACAGCTTGTCTTTTGCCTTTGATTAGTTTTAATCTCAGGTTCTCATGCAACCTTATTTGCTGCTACCATAAATAGAATCCCAACAGGAAAGCTATATTTTTTTTAAAAGAAAGTACATATTTCCATGGTTTTACACTCAGAACCAAGCAAAAACTTGAGGAAATTAGTCTTCAGCTTTCAGATTTTTCTTTCTTGCTACAGTCTGGTAGTTATCTTGGCCACCATCTTAGCTAGTAAATTTACCCACACATTACTGTAATTGCTACTGGCTAAATGCCTATGAATAACTTGTCCAAATTTGTGACATTTTTTTAAGAAGTGAGGACTTTGAACTTGATAAAGCCACCACATTTTTATGTTTATTAGACTGAATATGTCCTTTGAAAGCACACGGAATTTTACCAGAAGTTTGGCTTTAAGAAGTCAAAAGGCTTTTGAAAATATTTGCTTAAACCACAAAACTTTGCATGTTTTTCCCTTGTAAATAAAGGATAATGTAATGCAGAAGAATCTTATTTAAACTTTGCATACAAATATGCATGAATGCCAATTGGATTCAATTTTCCTGACTTAATTTGAATTAACTGACGGGTCTTTTGACACAAGCTGTACTAATTGTTGCTTATTTGGGTGCACTATATCAGTGAGCATGGCAATCAAAAGCTCAGCCAGATGTTCATATTTTCTTTGATTGCCCACAGCCTTAGGTTTGAAGAAAAGTCAATCAGGAAAATTATTCTTCTTAGCATCTGTCAAGGTACTGATCACATTACCATAATGGCTGTCAGAAAAGCAGAATGGCTCTGATTCCCTTTCACTTGACCTGGTATCAACCTTCAGCTCTCTGCAGTCTTGGTTTGACACCATCACAAAACATGGAAGTTCTGTGAAATTAGACCAAGGGTGTTTATAAGTGGTTGAGTTCACCGCAGTGAAGAGTGAATGTATTATCTTCATATAAACTTATATTTATGTGAGTAACTTCTATTAAAGTATATTTTGTATGTTTTATACAGGCATGTATTTACAATGTCTTATTGACTGAAGGGATATTTTTTTTCCAAATATCACATAAAAGCTTTTAAGAAGTTGAAAAACTAAATGTATTACACCTATGTACAGGAAGACTGAGCCTACTGAAAAAGTTTATTTTGATTTGCTTTAAAACTTCTGGACATCTGTAAGATACATCATCCATATTTACAGGACAAGCAATTTCTTTTCAATTCATTAGTATTTTCATGAAAGCATTAGAGAAAAATAATTTTTGTGGGTTCAGTTTTTTCCAAGTGTTCTCAAAGCATCTGCTAGAGAGAGAATTTGCATTTATTTTCAGATGGGATACAGATCAAGGCTGTCTTAACCTTTCTCTCCTTTTATCCCTAGGTGTTTAAAATGTGTCTTTGCATTTCCTGCATAACTGGATCCTAGCTCATTAAGGGTAAGATCTTTTTTTGCAATCCCCATAGCAGCAGTGCCTAGCAAGGGAAACTGCATGGTTTGCACCTTTGTTAATTTAAGAGTTTACCATAGCCTGGAGTTCTGCTCTGCTCCAGAGTGCTTTAACTTGCAATCCCCCACTGCCTGCCTGGCAGCTGAGTATTTTGAGCAAGACTTATCATTCTGTTTGTTTCTATAGGATACCTTCAGCTTAAGACAATTCACAGCTAAGGAGAACCAGGGGAAGAGAGCCCAGCCTAAACCACAACTGATAATTTGATGCTTGTCTATGTGTGAGGCTGGTGCAGGTCTCTCACTTTGTTGTACATGTTGCATAGAAACATCCTAAAGCTGTGAATGTAGAAGAATCATTACCATGGTCCTTAAAGGTGATGGGCTGTGGACAAGGGGATTCTTTATTTTCAACTGTTTATCTTTAAAACTCTGCTGAAATGTCCTTCATATTTCACCAAGTGCAAAAGCAGACCTGTGGACACTGACAACACTCTGTGCTGCTTCACTGAGTAGTGAAACTTTTGTTCCTCTTTTACGGTGTTTAATGTGTGTCACATCGAAAAGATGAATTTAACCTGACAGAGGAAGATAGTAGGGGAAAGATTCTGAAAATATTATTATGGGTGATGAGCTCCAGCAGCAATTAATTCAGGAAGGAGTTTACTGAAGGAAGCTTCCAGGCTCAACCACTAAACCCTTAATGTGGCTTAGTTCTCAATCAAAGCTTTCAGACAAAGAGATTGCATGAAAGAGGAGCTACCGTATCTGCCACAAAGCTGATTAATATGACTCATGTCTCAACAGAAGTGTTTTCAGCGTAAAAACTCTATTTAGATAGTGCTTCAAAACCAATCCCACATTGACACACATCCCTAGCTCATTTATAGAGTTTAAATATTACCTTTGCATGCCTGCTGTTTGAATGCTAACAGCTACTCAGGTTTTGCAGCCCGTTCTACCACAGAAACACCTGGGTAAAGAAAACAAACCCTTTTCGTTCCTTCACTCTGAAAAGGTCTCTCACCTCAGGCTGCAGACATCAAGCTCTGGAGAGAATGACCCCCAGAGTGTGGTGCTAACTCATGGGAAGCATTTTGCACAGCATGACAGGGAGAAAGGTCAGAGTGCCATCACCCTGTGAGCACCATGGGCAGGAGCACATGCACTCAGAGGTTCAGAGGAGGAGAGGGCAAGGTTTGTATTTGGTGGGGTTTGAGATTTTGGTTGGCTTTTTTTTTTTTTTTTTTTTTAACCTTAATTATGCCTTTGAAGAGGTAATAACTCTGTGGGTGCTGTGAATGGTACATTTTTAATATGATGCTTTTAGGAGAAATTGAGGGGAGGAAAATTCCTGACAAAAAGATAATGTTGAGTTTCAGCTAGGGGTAAGTGGAGGTATGTGTCTTTTGGGTACATGGGCTCAAAGTCACCTTGTGGACTTTGGAAACAGAGCACAGCCCCCCTCAGGCCAGGCCCACAGGCCCTGAGTGGTCACCTGGGGGCTGCTGTCAGGAGTGCCAAACCCAGGCCTCTGCAGGGAGTTTTGGTCAGAACAAACATCTAAAAGCACCCTTAAATTCACCTCTTAAAAAAGGGCTTTTGGGTATTTCCTGGAATACTAAACTGTAAGTATCACCTTGACTGCAAGTTTTGGGTGCTACAATAGAAGAAAGATTTAAACCTATTGGAGAGCTACCAAGACGGTGAAGGGCCTTGAGGGGAAGCCATATCAGGAGCAGCTGAGGTCACTTGGCTTGGTAAGTGTGGAGGAGACACTGCCTGAGGTGAGACCTTAGGCAGTCCACAACTTCCTGACAGGCAGAAATGGAGGGGCAGGCACTAATCTCTCTCTCTGGTGACCACTAGTGGGACTCAGGTAACTCATGTGAAGCTGAGAAGAGGCTCAGGTTGGATACTGGGCAAAGGCAAAGGTTTTTCCCCCAGGGGGTGTTTGGGTACTGGAACAGGCTCCCCAGGGTCACAGCACCAAGCCTGGCAGAGGTCAAGAAGGGTTTGGACAATGCTCTCAGGCAGATGGTGTGACTCTTGGTGATGGGCTTGTGCAGGGCCAGGAGCTGGGCTGGGATGATCCTTGTGAGTCCTTCTGAACTCAGGATACTGTATGGTTTTATGATCCCTCAGCTGTACTTGGTCGTCTTCCTCTGTAAGTCTCCCTTGTCACACATACATTGTTCACAGGCCCTGAGCTTCATCCTTTTCTGTTCTTTGCTGTGTTGTTACAGCCCTGACCTCTGTGTGTAGGAGTCAACCTGCATTTATTTACAGAGATCTGGAGGACCACATCAAGCTCTGTCTTCCTTCACTGTGTTTAAACAGAGAAGGGCACAATGCTATCTGGCCATCAAAAATATTCGAATGTTGCAAGACAGCCCTTAAGTACTTTGTGGTTTTGCTTCCTCTGAGTTATGTGTCTGATTAGAGTTAAATGTATCATTTCATACACCATCACAGCTGAGTTACACTTGGGTAACATGCATCCAAATTTGCTGTATATCTATATGATTTATTTATTGTTCTGCATGTCAAGAGGGTATTAACTAATTGTACTTGCATATGTTTCAGCCCTTAGCTTTTAAATTTGTGATTTTGCTTTCTTCTTAGTTTTATGGTAGATAATTCTAACCTTCTCATTAAGTTTAATCACACTGGCTCACTGCTGTTTCTACATGGTACACTGGTGCATGCAGTCATCAGAAAGATTATGCAAAACATGAGAAATGAATGCGCACATTCAAAACTGCATAATGCATTGAAATAGTCAAGAATCATTTAATCAGGAACATTTTCAGGTATCCTCAGTTCATGCAAACTGTCCATTTAAAATATTTTTATTGCTTTTTCAGGAATATTTTCATGGGAAGATGTGATGCTAGGTCAAATATGGTTCATCAAGATATCGTGGCTTTGATTTGAGGTCAATGTGTTCAGAACATGAAATAGGTCAATTTTAAAGGGCAGAGAGAGGTTTCAAAGGGTCAGCAGTGTGAGCTGATCTCCCCATTGTTTTTATCTGATTTTCTTTCCAGAGACAACCCTCAGTGCTGCCTGGTCTCTATGTTTCTCTGTGGTAGGAAAAGGACACAGAAATTGCCTGTTCCTAATCTGGATGGTCCATACAGGCTTTATATTTTATGAGTCTAGCAGTATGTTAGTGTGGGTGTATATTGATTTTTGAGCCTGCTCACCCTCCCCCATCATCCATTTTCTCTTCACCTTAGAAGTTAAACATCTCATCCCTCTTTTCAGATCTCCTGTGCTTTCCAGTGCCCCAGCAAAATGTGGCTGCTCCACAAGAACAGAGATCCTGCAGAGGAGGCAGTGTCAGCAGTGTCTGGGAGAGAGGTGAGTGTGGGAAGGGAGGGGAGGGAGAGTGATGCACAGGGATGTGGCTGCAGGCAGTGCTGCAGGTGTTTCTCACACAGGCTTGCAATCTTTGCTGCTCTTTAGGTTTGTTTTTTATAAGCCAGTTTTGCTGCTGGCCTCCTAACTATGGGGCCAGTGCACCCTGCCTTTGCATTGACTATGAGAGACAAACCTGAGCCCTGCAGTACCAGCAATCACATGGGATGCTCCCAGACTGTATATAAAGATTTTTCACCCCCCTGCCCTATGCTGAGGGAAACAAGTTCTCCTATCATTCTTTTCCCACATATTTCCCCCCTGCTTTCTTATTACCTCTTTTCTCCCCTACTACATTTTCCTCCTTTCTGTTATACATTGAAAACTTTTTTATTGTGCCTTTCTCTTCTAGAGGTGCCTTTATTCCACTGTTAGTATTGTACTCAGCTCTTGTCTCCCAGCACATGGGAGAACAGTCTTGGTGAGGATACCAGTGGACTTCCTCATACCAATCAAATACTTTCAATGAGTTTGGACAAAAACACCTCATTATTTCAAATGGAAACATCACAATTAAAAAAGGGGGAGAAGTTGGAAGGTGAAATGTTCTTTGTTCTTTTCAGAATTTGAAGTGCTGTGGAAAGTTTTCACAAATTAAAATTCCATTTTTGGCTCTTTCTGACAGTAAA
The DNA here is from genome assembly GCA_013397555.1 of Urocynchramus pylzowi. NCBI lineage: Eukaryota > Metazoa > Chordata > Aves > Passeriformes > Fringillidae > Urocynchramus > Urocynchramus pylzowi. The sequence continues at coordinate 2,264,274 of VZRH01004833.1, forward strand.
CAACTTTGATCTTAATATCTGTGCACTGAACAACTCTGCAGGCTTAGAGCAAAGTGGATTCTAAAATCCTTCTGAGGAATGACAAAGGGATAAGTGATCTCTATAAATCCAAATCGGAAAGTTACTGAATAGCGAACGTTAGGAAGATTATCTTTTTATGCATTTTCCAGAACCTGAGCCCTGACATTGTGCTATGTTATTTTGTGAGCTAATTTGGGCACCAGGGCCACAAAGCACAGCTACTTTCTCACCTGAGCTGCCATTGAGATGATATTGTAACAAAACAAAGGCCCAAGCTTAAGAGACTGTAAGGATAGGATATAAAGCTTTATCTTTTTTTTTTTTTTTTCAGTTAATAATTGACAGAAAAAAGCTTTTATGTCTGTAAAAACAACTTCATTCTAAATCTTTCCACCTCTCATTCCACTTAGTATACTTTCCTGCTGTAATGAGGAGGACCTGCTCTAGAAGTCATGCAGCTCCTTGATATACCCTGGCTGACTTGTGTGGGCTTTCTGAGTAACATTCTGAGTAAACTAACAAATAAGAAATCAGTATTTCCATTTCAGAAACAACAATTATAGTGTAATGGTTTTATTTTGTTAGTCACATCCTGAGTCTCCTCATTTAGTTAACATTTTTAATTTAAAAACTCAGCTTTATGGCTCTGCTGTAGCTATGTTTACTTTTTACTTGTGCTGGGGAACTTCAGAGCTTTCAGGCTGGGCCTCTGAGACCACGACTCACTGGCCTCGCACTGCTGCAGCCCACAGGGGCTAAGGCCATATGCAAGATCTCTGGCTGTGAAATATTTCAGGTGAGAGGGGAGCTGAGTGTGAGGCTCCTGTGCTCATTCCTGATTATTAAGATGACCTTGGGGCTCTGTGCAGCCTTGTCCCAGTCCTGTGGACTCAGAAAGGTTCTTTTAATTAACCACTGAAAACACAACAGAAGATCCAGTTTAGAGAACTTCTGGGGCTAGAAGTGAATTAATTTGGTTTCTGTCCAGCGTCTTATTGGATGGACTGAATTTTTAATTTTCATCCACATTTTAATCACAGTACAAGCTGGAGTTCTTTCATGCTTCAGCAAGATTTAGCTACGTTGCCTTTTTGATGTTAAAAAAACCCAATTTCTTAGATTATAATAGGGAGCAGAGGAGGCACTTAGATCCCAGTCCCACTGCTGAGTTTTTAACAATTCTTGTCTGTCTTAGTGAAATTAGGTGTGTTTTGATGGAGATCACTTCTTCCCCCCTTGAGATATTGGAAACAAAGTCAAGGTCTGCCAAAGCTCCCTGGACAACCTAGACAAAACATGTCCATTGTGGGCTTTGGCTGCATCCTCTCTCATTAGGACAGAGTCTTCATTCACAGAGCTGAGAAAGAAACAAGGCCAATTCTGGCTAGAGCAGAGTGTCGGAATATCTGTAAGCTTGCAGCCTTCCTCGCTGTATTAATCTTCAATGTTTTTATTGAAAACAAAATGTATAAATAGCTTTAGAGCAATCTACTCCTTGGCAATAATCTTGGCATTGCTTTTCACTGAACTAACAATGAGCCTCTAATAATTTATGTGCTTTCAAAAGGAACACAAATAAGACACATTTCCAGGTAAACATAATAGGCATGACATTTAATATCCTTTCTTTGTAATTTTTGATTTTTTTGGTGCATCTACAATAGTTGATGTTCTTTCAGAGAAAAATGAGCGTGCTTGCAATAGAAAACCAGTGGCTATTAAGGCTTCTCCTTCCAGCCATTAGCATGTGAAGATTAATTTTCAAATTAACAAAGCTGTTCCCAAGGGGAAAAGTCTTAAGGAGCTCATTGTCCTTATTTTTTGAAGCTTTGTAGCTTTTTGTGTTGCAAGGTGACTGTTGACGTTAGCCATAATGGCTCTCACTTAGACTGGAAAAAAATATCTTCATTGCATTTTGTGTTTTCCATTAGATGTGCCAGTCATGGTGAGTTGATACTACCCTATCCTGGTGAGAGAGAGAGAGAGAGGCAAAGAAACTCCACTCATGCACACAGAACAGCTTCTGCCACTCTACTCATAGCTTGTCACTTAAATCTCTCTTGTATGTCCATGTAATTCTGGTCAGAACATTGCCTCAGTCTGGAGTATTTTTTGGGCTTGGTTTGCCGTGTGCTGAGTTACTCCATTTCCGTGCAACATGACCACAGTCTGTGTTTGCAGTGAAGAAACCATCTCCTGCATGGCTTTCTGTTTAGAGGGTCTTGCAAACTTTCAAAACAAATAGCCCAGTCTGCTTTAGGTAGAGTGAACCCTCAAGAGCACAGAACATCCAAGTTCTGTTTCTAGATGTAAAATCCAGATGTCATATAACAATTTCAGTCTTTTTGTGATTGCACAGGTCTTTAATTTAGGGTATGAAGTGTATTGACCATTGTTCTATTTTGGTTTTGGCTGAGTGAGGAATTTGGCTTGGATAATTTTGGAGGTTTGATTTGTTTCTATGTATTTTATAATACCATATCATGAATCGGAGGTTTTATGTTTTTATGGCTGTTAAAATTTGACTATAGAATCTGAAGCTTTTTTCATAGGAAGACCAATATGTGAGTTTTGATGTGAAACTTCTTTCTGTTCTGAAGTGCCCTTTTGGTTTGTTTTTTTGGGTTTTAAGCACTGCTAATAGGAGATTTCTTTCAAGGGAGAACCAAGAGCATAATTTTTGCTTGAAGACAAGAATATATAATGGTATTTTTTCCCCCTTTAATCTGAAACTTGGAGAGAACAAGAACAGCAGATTGAGAAAGAGAATGGACAAAGAGGAATTAGATAACAAGCAGTGGTGAGATGCTTTCATGACAAGGATAAATAGTAAGGTAAGTGGTTAAGACCTAAAGAAAGGTTAAAGAATAAACCAGATGGGTCCTTGCTGAAAAGAGCAGAAGACTCAAGTTCATTTCCTCCTTTTTGATGTTGCTGACACAAACCTTGGCAAGATGCTTGGACTAATTCTGGAGATCTGGTTTCATTTGGCTGCTTGAATACATCATTGCATTCTTAGAAACAACATTCTGCTGCAGACTAATCCTGACTCTGCCACACCACTACCATCTTTAATTTTTACCCTGAAGTACTCAAACGAGGAGGTTTCTTTTAGATTGCCTTGAACAGGTCAGCTCCTAACTTAACCCAGCCCCCTTGAGCAGGAATAAGTGCCTGCTTCTCTGCCAAACTTATTGCAGCTGCCCTCACATCTTACTTAGACATTGCCAGAGTTCATGAAGAACAGGTAGCAGATTACAAAAAAAAGAAGGTTCTTTGGAGGAGGGGGCATATGTCATGTCATTGGACCCATCGCTGCTTCTGGTTCCACAGTCTAAAACAAGGTGCTGGACATTTTGTGTTCCACTACTTTCCAAGTCTTGGTCTCATTCTTGTCTTCCATTTCCTATTCATAAATAGGGTCATTTGCATACCTGATGATGGAGTCCTACAAGGATAAGCACAAGACTGAGGAATGGACAGTCACTGTAAGTTGTGTGTGGCTGGGGAAGGAGTATCAAGCTCCTGTCTTGTGTTTGATGCTATTATTTGGATTGCTGGAGCTATAAATCCATACCAACCACATGTGAACTTATCCCTGCTGCCTACTGCCAATGGCCAGACCAGCACCCTCTCTGTTAACACTTCTGTTCCCAGTGCTGTTGCCCAGTGCATGCCAGGACATGTAGTAACATTCCTTTTTTTGGAGCCTGGATGGTCTGGAAGCAGAATAAAGTTACAGTAATGACAGTGGGTGCATTTTGGACATTGAAATAAGAGAATGACCAATCCAGATAAACAAGACTTGATTTTATTAATAAAATTTGTATTTCCCTCTTTGAGGTGACAGTTACAAACTTTGGTTCAAAAATAAAAGAAAATATGAACAGCAAGAAGTTGACTTTTGGAATCTCACTTTTACATGTATAAACGTGCACAAGAAAATACCAGTTGGAAACGAGCCAGCAGAAACTAGTACTATTTAATTTAACAATTTATAAGAAATAGAAACAAACATTTCTTTTCAAGTCTTACATATATTATGAAAAATAATTACAAAAGGATTTGTGTTGTAAAGCTAAAATGTAATTTCTACTTCCAACTACCTGAATAAAATGTTCAGAGGGAAGGCCAAACCATCATGTTTTTTTGGTGAGCTTTGAACAGTGAATTGTAAGAGTTTGGGTCAAAGACAGCTCTTCAGGAAGCAGTCCCTCGTATGTTGCTTAGCAACTGTGTAGAATCACATGACCTAGACATATTGCATCCCTGGCCTTCAGGTGGAGTAACAGGAAGAAAAATAATTCATATTAATGGGACGGGCAAATATTGTATGGACTATTCTGTAAAACCTTTACTATCCAGTTCAGGAGGCAAACATCCATCATTGCTTATATAAACATCTAAGTAAACACTGCAAAAATCCATAAATAACTGTTTCAAATCCAGTTTTTATACTTATGTAGCCCAAATAAGCACAATGGAAACAAATCCAGATGAGATAAAAAAAAAAAAAAAAAAAGAGGAAAGCTATATGACTAATTTATTTCACAGATTTTAAACAGTTCTCTAACACAGAAGTTTGGTTTTTTCTCACATATTTTCCCCACCCAAAAATATAAACTTGTTTATTTTAGGTATATACAGTTATCTTATGAAATTATGGAATTAGAATAGAAAATAAAAAGTCTGAGGTATAGCACCATGGAACACAGCACCTTTGAAAGTGCTTTCACTTCATCATCTAAATTCATTGTTACAGAGTGATATCAGCAGAGAGGAGTTGTTTGAGTGTGCTGCTCAAGCTCTTCCAGTTTTGCCACCTTAATTTTACTGGCGACTTCAAATAACAAAGCTCTTCAACAACAATATATACAAAGGGATTTTATTATTAATCAGAAATGGAATTGGCTTCACTGGCAATTACAGTTTTATTTTTTTTCAGAATACATACACAGTATTGACAATGTAGTTTGTAAAATAAGAGCCAGATGCAATTCAGAGACACATGCAAGTTTCGGAAGTGGACAGAGAAATCACAGTATAGTACTGTACATAGAATAATTACAGTTTATATTAAACACTTTCTAAACACCTCTTTGTTGTAATGGAAGGAGCACCATTGTCGTTGGTTTTTTTACAGCACCAGAGGAATCCAAAGGGGGTGTTCCTGAAGTGAGCCCTATGTTGTCTGTCTGTGCCACAGCATCTTTGCAAAATAAGTTTAAGTCATGTGATTCTGGCCCTACAAGGGCAACGATTACTTTCTAGATAAGACATACATACACAGCAAGACATTTTCTATGCCATCCTTATTCAAAACTTGCATGTGGCATGAAGTGGGTTGGTAGCACCAAAGTGCAACATTTGTGTTGATCTGATTTTGTCTTAAGCTTAACCAAGGAAGCAGACAGGACCGACCTCAAATCCAAACTTCTGGTTCTGATCACCAAAGTCATTGATCATCACATCGACTATGGGCACTTGGTCTATTTTGGGAGTGTTGATTTCCAGCACCGTCTTTGCATAGCCCTTTCTTGACTGTTAAAAAAGAGAAGAAGAAAACCCAAACTGTTATACTTCTGAGCTTTTAACGTGCTGTAGATCTTCATAGTTTATCTCTGAAGCGTAGGATTTTTAAATGATTGCCCTGTCATGCACCAGATATTGCAAACCCTAAATCTTATATTTTCTTATGATTTAATTCTAAAAATGTGACATGGAATATTCTGATTTTAGTTAGAGGATGGCCCATAGGTTTTTTACTTACTAAAGCAGGCCTACAAAAGAAAAACAATCTATGATATTTCATGTTTCTTGGCGAATTCTATAGTTCATGTCTATACTATTTAATAAAAATTAATATTCTCACAGCAGTGCACATATTTCCTGTGGAAAAAAAATCACAAATTAGTTCTGAAACAGAGAAGATCCACTTCTAGGAAGAAATACTGTAACTGGCTCACAAACTATTAGAGCAGCTGAGAAGAAAGTAGTATTCTGGCAGAACTGCCAACTGCTGGACTTAGAAGCCAGCTTTGAAGGCACACCCTTGCTGCATGAAGAAGGCTCTCTAGCTCCTCTATGTACCACTCAGCCCAGTCATCACTTATCAGCACTGCACTTCCTTTAGATGGTCTCTTGTATCTGCTGAGACCCCTTTCTCAGCAGATCCAAGCTATACCAGGATCTTGGAGATGAGCATCCAAGCTGACAGACCTCAGTGTTCTCAGTTTAGTGACAGTTGCAACTTTCAGCTCTCTCTGGAGCTCTACATTTATCCTCTGTGGATAACAAAAGTGAAATGGAAATACAAGGCACATAGAAAGGCTGACATGAAGCAGTTGTGTATTAGAGTCTCCCTGCTGAGGGGAGGTGCTTTGCACCTTCTGAGCTGCATCTCTGCCTCAGGTGTATGTCCTGGCACTTTCAGGTTTCTAATTCTGTATCTCTGACTGCTCAGAAACTGCCTTCAGAATGCTCCTATATAAAACCCCAAAATAATTAATGAGGCTTCAACTGTCACTTGTTCTTTTGATGTCTTTGTTTCAAACAGTTCAATAGAGACTGTTCTGAGAAGTGGTAACAGTTGCTATGCCCACAGAGATCCCAAAAGAGGAGTACTCAGCTGATGTATGTTGGACACCCCTGGGGATTTTCATCTAAAGGAGGATTTTGAAAAGTAAAATCCACAAACTTCACCTGGCTTTGAATACACAAAACAAGAGAAGGAAATACAAAGTCACATATCAAACTATTAAATTAATTCAATATGTTTGGGTACATACATAGGACTTATGTGATAGGTGTTTTTGCTGTATTCAATAACTATTCTATTTGTGTATACCTTGATTTTTAGTATCAATATATTCTGCTTATAGGCTGCCTCTTTTCATTATCTTTTTTGCTTCTGCTCTTTCCTTATACTGTGCTCATACACAGTGGTGCTGACAGCCTGCATCCATTCCAAGTTTGTTCTATTTCTCCTGCTTGGCTTGTGGTTATATCTTTTTTGGTACATAGGTGAAAATTGAATATGGCACTAGTGTACTGTGGTTAAAAATCTACTAAAAATCAGTATATGACAAGTGAAGTGTTTACAAAGCTTTTCTCAGAAGAAAGCTGTGAAAAAATAGATTTGTTTGATTTCTACTTTAAATGACAGGTTGGTTTTGTAAAGACTCTTTGAAGCTCTACTTACTGCACAGCCATCATGGAGAGCTTTGATGTAAGGATTGTTGTCATAAGACATTTCTTCATCATTGGATCCTAAGAACCTTAGTGCTTTGTCATAGCTGTCAGAGGGTGCGTCGTGCCAGGCTACAGACTGGTGACAGTTGTAAGTGAAATTTTGTCTGGCAGAGGCACTCAGTAGTTTAAGGAATGTCATTTGGACCATATTAATGGAATTGCCTTCAACATCCAAATAGGAAAGCTGGAAAATATAAAAATTTAGATGAATATTTATCTGTTTTCTTTGGTACAATGCAAACCAAAATTATTGTTGACAAAAGAGAATCATATAACGGCCATTAATAAAAATATCAACCAACACATAACATTTTATAACTTCATTTTATGAAGTTTTAAAGGTCAATACAGCTATGACTCAGTAAATAGATTTTCATGATGTAGCAGTATATTTAGGATGAAGAATTACATATCTCAGCTTCATTCTACTGGGAAAGAGAGAATTACTCCTACCTTATTGGGTAAAGCAGCAGAGTCTGTTTGGTAATCTGTTTTTAGTTAATCTTCAAGTTAGCCTGCAGCCTCACCTCTGCATACCCAGTATATTTCCAGTAACCTAGACTGGGGTGGGGCATCTGTGCTCCAGCTGCTTTTCTAAGGTTTGGTGGTGAGGTGTGTCTGCCAGAGGCCAGATCCTCACCACCAGCTGTGCAGGTGACCCTTGGGATCACTGTGGGACAGTACAGATCAGGCTTCTGCTGTCCAGGGGCAAGAAACCATGTAGCTCCTGTAATATTTAGGGCAAAAGGGCTGGGGCGGGGGGGGGGGGGGTCTTTTCATTATGTAAACATTTATAAAGTTCCCTGTGATCTGCTGATCACTGAAAACATGGACCTGATTTGTGAATACAGTTACATTGCAGTGACAACTTACAAGTTTGCCTCGCTTAAATTCACTAAACCAAGATCCTGGGTTCTCCTTTGGCCACGATGAAATTCTAACCTGTGTGGTCAAACAGCAGAGACAGAAGTTTTAGAAACATATGTTGACAGATATGAAAGTTTTGCATTACTTGGGACAAATACCACACCAGATAATACAGAATGGTTCTTCCTGAAATCTCAGCTACTTAGAGGTCTGAAATAGAATGGTTTTTTTGTAGAGAATGCCTTCAAATTAGTGACTTCAAATAGAATCCAAGAGAGAGTTAGTTCTATTTGAGAGAGATGGTTGTAATCTGTTAAGAGTCAGGTAAGCTACTGGCATAAATTGTTGCTGTGAAGTATTTAAGTGAGTTTTCACCAGTGTTGATGCTAATAGATCCCTGTCATTTAGGCAAGATTTCAGAAAGCCTTCCTCTATGCAATATGCCTCAGCAGATGTAATCTATACCAGTGAGAAAGGATACTTAATACAGTCTTTTACATCTACTTTGCATAGGAATAAATGAATAGATATAAATGAACCCACAAGAGAAACACAGGAAGGTTTAGCTTTTAGGTGACAAATACTAGATCTTGTGTAAGTGGCTGCTCAGCTGTGGTGCGTTCTGAAATGTACTGAAATGTTAGCAAGCAGGTGCACAGATTCCCTATCTGAAGTTGAAAATGGTATTTGTTAACTCTAGGTACCATTTTACTGCTCCATTCAGATATATTTAAATGTGAATGTAATTAGAAAGACAGATACATGAAAATTTGGCAATGTAATTATCCTGTTTAGTTCAACATTGTAACAGCATAATAGTAACTGTCAACAGCCAAATCAAAACACAGATTGGTACTTACTCCTTCAGATTTCTTATCTGGGTAGATGCAAGTTTCCCCACCTGCTGTGAAATTGCAGTATACTTTGAAGGAGTCTCCAGAACAGCCCTGGTTAGGATCAATCCAATATTCCCCTAAGACAAATGAGAAAATATTTGCCTCATACAGTAGAAATGGTATTCAGAAGAACCAGGCTTTACTGCTACCTAATGGTCCTCAAGAGTTTGTAGGAAATTTATTTTATCTGAATGGTTTAGGTCAGGGAGCAAAATCTGGAGCGATTTGCATCCTTATCTGCATGTAAAGGTGTCTGCACGGGGCTTGGTGGGGTTGTAGCTGGTACAAGCACCTAAATCTTCCACTAGAGAGGGATCCACCTCAAGCAAAGACCTTTTTCCTCCTGGGTTATGAAGCTGCAACACCAGTGAAGGCTGGGCATGAAAAGAGCTGCAGCCCATTCAAAGTCAGTGCTTTTTAAAATCTGCTATTCTAATTAGAATGATGATTTCTGTAATGAGGGTTCTTATCTTCAGATGTTTCACAAACAGGGCAGCAGATGACTTTCTGACAACTACAGTTCTAACCCAGTTTCAAACAAATAGTGGAGGTTTCAAAGAGAAATGACAAATCCTTTCACCAGTTCTGTCTTCTGAATATAGGGCATAGACAAAGTAGTTGTGGGGTTTAACAATTCTGTTGATTTAGGCTGTATATTGAAAACAGTCTTTACTTTCTGTAAGTCTTATCCCTGAAGAATTTTGAATTTTAATGAACACATTTGCTTTTATTTTAACCAAAATAAGATTACTTTTATATGAAGACAGCTCTAAAGAAGAAGCAAATACTGGTAAATGCAGAAAGTGAATGTGTTCTGTAAAAAACATTCTTTATTATGGAGGGTACTGAATTGTAAAATATGTACTTTTCATATAGCACATACACTGCTTAACTACTCCTCAAGGCAACCATCTGTTCTTATCTATCTAAAGTGAAAGCAATAAAATATTATTAAACTGTCAAAATCTATTTTTCCTCCCATTTAAAAGCGGAAAAATATTGCTTTGAACTGGGGAAAATATGCATTGCAATTGAAAAAATTATAAAAGGAGGAAAATTTAGTGAAGGCTGGCTTTCATTTAAAGATTTTCAGAGGGGTAAAATTATTTAGAAGAAAAGAAAAGAAAACAACAAAGAATAATAAGATAGTTCTTAGGAACACTGGATCTCTTCATATTACTATGCATTTCATTACACTACTACTTGGTAGCATTAAACAGTATCAAAGAAACTTCCATGCTTCTTTGCTGGCTGATCTAGAAAAAAGTGCTGATGCAGTAGAGAAAATCATTGCTTCCAGGGATAAAAGACTAGTAATGTTTTTGAGAATCATTATTGAACATAAATCTCATGTAATACCAATGCTGTTTCATATTGTTATACTACACTCTTTCATCACACTCCTGTTTTGATTGTCCTGGAAATGCAGGGCCCACCTTTCAAAACAGCAACTGCTTTTTATTCATCACTTAATGGGTTTTAACTCAAAAACCAGATCAGGTTATGTATTTAAAGAGCTTTAACTCTTACCAAGAGAACGTCTTACACTTTTAAACTTTTATGCCAGTAAAAATGGATTCAATGGGACTGTATTTGTTGAGCAACTGTATGAGCCATGTACCAGTAATGGATTAATGGTGCCAAAGTGCCCTGGCAGAGCCCAGGCTCAGCCCTGCTGCCCGTGCTGTGCAGTGTGAGCTCACCGTCTGGGAAGTCGGGGTGGCAGAGCTGCAGGTCTTTGCAGGTCCGGGCTGGGTTATTCTGAGTGCCCATGGGAAACTTCATGTGCTCAATGTCTTGCTTCAGGGAGTTCAGGGAGCCAAAGATCTCCTCCATGCCATCGGAATAATCCAGAATATTATCACCAGCGTCAGATAACATATAGTCAGGAGATCTTCTTGTCTTCTTGGGTGACTGGATTGGCAGTGGCTGGATTACCTCACCTGGAGGGCCCTAAGTGGAAAACAATATATCTAATTATATCTTCTCTTAGTTTCTCAGCAGAGAAGGACCACAGAATGTGGCTTGGAGAAGCTTTGAATAGGCTTTCTTCAAGGTATTTATTTCTTTATTTCACCTTTTTTTCTTTTAGGTTCATACCTGTGTGCTTTGATTTACTTGAAAAAAAAAAAAAAAAAAAGATTGTAAAAGGCCAAACCATTGTTTTGCTCTAAACTCTTCTCACTACACTGCTTTTTGGGGATGAGTGTGTTGCCCTCATATAAGTGACACACAGAACTGACTCACAGTTGCCTCTGTATCCCTGTTTATTCCCTCAAGCACAGACATATTCTATGAAAATTGAAAACTCCGGGGGTTTCATATGATAAAAGTTGAAAATTCCACTTGGGGTCCAGGGAAAAATATTTAATTTCAAGAAATTTAAGCACTTCACTCAGGTTTGGACTCTTCATTTTAGTTTGTTATGATATAAAAAATAATATGGAAACAGAAGAGTATCATCACGGGAAACCAATAGAATTTTGTTTTCTGTGCTTCCATACAACACATTAAATAATTATTGCATGAGAGGTTTCTTTGTTTGGGGGGGTTTATAGGGGTTTTTTTGGGTGTTCTTTTTGTTTATTTTATTTATTTGCTTTAAGTTTCTTCTAGGTTTTTCAGTGCAAATATGTATTTCTTTGTCTGGTGGATGTGTATTTCCTGAAAAATGAATTTTCAAACAATCATTCATATTTTAATTCCCAAATGTTGTTTTCTACCCTTGTCAAAACAAGTTCATTATGTCAGGGTAATGCAAGATAAGAATTCTTACTTACTGGAGGACCAGGTGGACCAGGTAAGCCACTGTCACCCTTCTGACCAGCAGGACCCTACAGAGCAATGAGAGAAGTGCAATGTTGACCATGTTACACAACGTTTAAAAATAACACACACAAAAGCTAAGGAAAAGAGGAGAAAGGGTAGAGGAGAGTTACTCACACTGGATCCTTTGGAACCTTTGGGACCCTGGGGACCCTATGGGCAAGAACATTTAACTCTGGTTAGAGTCTGTTGCACACAGCTTGGGGGTGGTTAGAACAGGAGAGATGGATGAAATTACTTACAGGTAATCCAGGAGGACCAGGGGGTCCAAGGGGACCAGCAGGACCAGAAATTCCCTAAAAAAGGAATAAAAGAATAAGCACAGAACTAAAGTATTCTACATACTGGACTGTGTTAAAAATCATATCTATAAAAAAGGTAGTCCCATTAAGTGTCCAGCTGTGGTGAGTTTTGAGTTAGGCCATTTCCTAGAGGCCAAAATAGTTGGCAAGTTTGAAATATTAGATCTGACAAACTGAGTTGCTTGTAGTTCTTACACTGACTGCAGTGGATTGTCAGAGCTGTGTTCCTCTTCAGATTGGCTTGGAAACCTCACATTTTACATAGTGCCCTAAAAACTTGGCTTAGTAACTAGAAGAGAGGGAGCTGCTTTGGATAGTGCAATCAGTAAATGTGATGAGACTGCTGCTGCTACTTTTATCTTGTTGCTAACTTGCTCTGTGTGCATGTTGGGGTGTATGTGTTTCCATCATTTTCCAAAAACACTCTATAACCTCATTTTAAGATGTTTAACATTGCTTTGTTTGTACAATGCCTAAGAAAGTTTTAACTTCTTGCAGGAGACTCTGGATGTTAAATGTTTATAACAGCTTTATGTCTTTCAGAAGGAAGCCTGGAATGTACACTCCTTGCTTGCATGGAACTTGAATGGAAACACAAGTATGTTGTACTCACTGCATCACCCTTGGCTCCAGGAGATCCCTGTGGGCCAGGAAGACCCCGATCACCCTTTTCACCCTGTTCTCCTGGAGGTCCAATCAGGCCAATCAAACCAGGATGTCCCTAAACAAGATTTAAGAAAATATAGTTAACATACATTAAAGTAAATGTGCTTTGCAAACACATAAGTTAGACCTTTCATATGTTACCCCTGTTGCTTGTCAACAGTCAGTCTGAAAACAAATTATTCTGAAAGCGTATTTATTGTTGTTAGATGGTCTTTCAAACTTGCAGATTATTTGCAAGTTGTGACTGCTTATTCAGTGAAAGATCTAAGTGCAAGGTAGTCCTTACTGAAACCAGCACAGAAATCACAGTACCCTGGGTACAAATTTCATACAAGTTTTCACATGTAGCTGCTATCAGCATCTCACAGAGTTCCACATGTGATATGGCTGCATAAACAGCTGATCCAAGCAGATAAAAAAACCCTGCAGTTTCACAAGGCACAGTCATGTTCATGCCTCTTTCTCTACAGGTTTTTCTCTGATACACAAACAATCAATATATTGTTGGGACTCCATAGGAAAATGCTATCCCAGATGTCTCATTCCATTATTTAAAAAAAAAAAGCATTATAGCTGTTAAATATTTATATTTTGTTCTTTTAAAATAAAAATTGCCAATACTCATAATTTCTACTTGCTTTGTTCCTGTAAATCTGACAGTTCTCTTTACATCAATATCTTTGGGATTTTCATTGCAGGGACCACGTGGTCAACAGATTACCACACAGGCAGTAATCTTTTTCTTTCTAGGTGTTTCTAGGATATTGGATATGGCTTAAAACTTCATGATGACTGTTAGGGCTGTGGGAAGCTGTTTGCTGGGCATGGTACAATGCCTTGCTGATACAAACCCTACTGCTTCTCTCTGCTCATTTTATGCAGGTTTTAGACTGGGTGGAAGTTACAAAGACACAACCAATTAGCAATGCATACCTTCTCTCCTTTGGAACCTGGGTCTCCTTTCAGTCCAGGCAAGCCAGGTGGGCCCTATATATATCAAGGGAAGTAATGTTAAAGTAAGTTTTAAGATCCTGCTCAAATTATGGTTTCTTGAAATGGTATTTAAGGCAGTTCAAATCAAAGTACACATTCAGTGGTTGATGGTTGTGATTCATGACGTGATTTAGAGCCCAAGATGAAGTTGAAATGCATGTTCAAACATCATAATGATGCTACAGTGATATTTAAATTACTTTATAATTAGAAATCTATAAAAGGTTGTATGAATAGAAATCTGTGAAGCAAAGGGTCAACTAAATTCTTGATTTGTGAAATCTTTAGATTTTATAAGAATGGCAATGCTGGTTTTTTGTAATTTGTACAGAATGAGGTAAAAAATGCAGGCCATGCAGTGCCTGTGCAAAAGTCATGAATTTTTCAGAGGATGTTAATCTCACACTGCACGTGCATCCATGAGGAGTAGAACTGCTACACTAAGTCTGTGTCTCCTCTCCACTGCTCTCCTGGTGGCAGTGGACAACTTCTGCTATGGATAGGAGTGATGAGAGAACTTTTCCACCTGGCACATATTCAAAAATGCCATAACATTTTATGTACAAAATATTCAGTGCTTATGCTTTCCATCTCCACTTCAGGATATCGCTAGATGCAAAAGCCTAGGCAAATACATAATTCATGAATGAAATGTGAAATTTTTAAGCTTTTGGAATGCAGAATCAGACTTTTCACCTGCAGTGTGTTGTGCTCTACTGCAAATCAGGCTTCACACTCTCCTGATAGCAATCTCCTGTGGAGGATGGGAGGGGAAGGAGGGAAACCTAACCTCAGAATCTTTTACGTATCAACTTTACTTTCTTAAAATCCAGAATTAAGCTGCTGCAATGCATTGAAAAGTTCTTGTTGAGCTGACAGGAAGTCTGTGCATTTGAAAGCATATAGTTCATTAATATACTTAGCTCCAGATTTTAACAGAATATTTAAGCTCTCAAACGTTAGAAGAGAGACCTTTCAGTGATGTTTTTGGAGGCTTCTATGACTGACATGTGGGAAAAGGATGCTCACCAGAGGTCCAGGAGGGCCATCCTGACCCGGTGCTCCAGGCATACCTTGTTCTCCCTAGAAAAAACAGAAAGCTGGCTTTACCAGAGTATATACAGGAAATGCAACATTTAAGATATTATGTGCTCCATGACTTACCACAGGGCCAGGAATGCCCCGGAGACCCTCTGGGCCAGGTTTTCCTGCAGGTCCCTGTGGCCCAACTGGCCCTGTTTTTCCAGGAGCCCCTTCTGCACCAGGTTCACCCTGGAAAGAACAGACCAGGTCAGAGAGGGGGGCTGAGTTTGGCACTGGAGGGATGTACAAGAGGCACAGTGCTTTTTAAAGCCAGAATTCTGCAGAGGACGATTTCCTGAGTGAAATGTCTCTGGCTCCACAGAGAGATGAGGTGCCAGCAGAGCAGGCTCCCCTTGCTTGTTACAGGTGAGCTGTGTCAGGCCTGCCCTGCTGGGTCCTCTCCATTGCATATTGCTACTAATTCTAGGTCTGAATTTAGGTTTTAAGATTACCTATTATTACTTTGAAAAGTTCCACACTCAGTGCACCATAAGCAATTTACTTTTAATTTATAAATAGTTTACATTTCTATGCTTCAAAAAAAAAATCTTTATGTATTACCTTTGCACCTTTTTCACCTTGTCTGCCTTCAGCACCTGTTGCTCCAGGAGGTCCCTGTAAAATATGGACACTGAGCTGATAATCTCAGGTTTTTTCAAATATAACCAGTGAAAAAAATTCTGCAAGTGCAATTCCCACCATATTAATAAGTAGCAAATGCTTACAAAATAACATTAAATTTCTTTTTTTTTTGGCATTTTATTCACAGGACAAAAAAATACCAAACAGCTCTTATTCCCCTGTACAATTTTCTGGGTTTTTTGAATATCTAAAAGATAATGAGGTTCAATTTGTTTGGGAAAACAAACAAACAACAACAACAAAAAAATAACAAAAAAAACCCCAAAAAACAACCACCAAAATGGGATATAAAAGAAAAAAAGGTAATACTAATTTATATGTACAATAATTAATTTTAAACTTGCTTTGCATTGACTTCTATCTATTCACTGTAGTTTCTCCACTGATTCCAAAAAGGCCTCTCTTTCTACAGTGCACAGCATGGCAAATACTTCTTTATTCTCTAAGTCAGGGATAGGCTCAGTAAGGGGCCTGATTGCATTTGGGCAGCCAAAAATTGACATATTATCCACTAAATATGAAAGTGAAAAATAAAAAGACATTTTTCTCCTCTAAAACATCAAGGGCTGATTTTTAGGTCAGGTAATTAATATTCATAGCTTCAGTTATGAACAGGAGCAGTGTCTAGAATTTAATGTACTCTTCTGAAAATGGTTCTCTTATATGCTTAGTTTAGAAAAGATGCACTCAAGATAATGGACCAACTGTTCTCCTACAAGGTTAATTTTTAGCCTGGGAAATGTCTTTATTACAAGTAGCTATTTCTTGCCAACCAATGAGCAGCTTAAAGGAACATGAAAGAAAAGTGACTATGCTCAAATGCTGTGATTTTGTGAATCCATATAAGACTCATCTGTCCATTAATGCCACAAGGAGATTGTTATGTAAAAAATGTTCTGAAGATCATCAACTAGAAAAATTCAATCCCTTCCATTTATTTACTGCTTTTTACTTCCTAACATACAGAAAAACAATTCAGGCTCCTGAAAGGTAAAGCACCAGAACACAATTTTAATTTTACAGATAAGAACTGTACTTCCAGTCAAGCATTTGCCTGTTTGCTTTGTGAGCTCAGGGCTTTGGATCAGTGTTTGACCTAAAGCCATTTTTTATACTAGAGCTGAATTTAGCCCAAACTTTTTATTGCCTGATATATTTCACTATCCACCACTACCTTGGCACATACCTTGAGCAACTCCACTGGTTTTAATTCCTGGAAATTTATATTCATTTTATAGCTATTTACATAGAAGTATATTAAGATCATTAATTTGCTTCTGAAATTAAGCTTTCTCCAGGGTGACACTGAACATCTGCAGCACTGCACAAACCTTTTGGCCAACAGAGAGTTCAGACTTTACATTAAAGATAATGCCAAATGAATTGAATTAACCACAAGAGGACTTCGACCATTTGCTGTGGGTATCAACAACATTTTCTTTGGTATTTTTAAGAGCTGTAAGGGGTAAATGACTTAGTTTTATTTCTTCAAAATACAGAGAAGCTTAAACACCCTGGGCCAAATACTGACTTTAAAACAGGAAGAATATTTTAAATCCCTGATGTTCCAATAATGATTAATGATGTCTGATGTATGTAACCCTTTATGTAGGCTGTAATTTGTTGGGTGGATCACGGTTGGCAGTGATAATAAGAAAGATCAACAGGTACATGAATAAATTCAGAAGCGTTTTAGAAGCATGACTTTTTTTCTTACATGAATTAATTTACATGTCCATTGTCTTTACTTGCCTGAAGTTACCATATGGATTATAATCCACCCTATCTAAGAAACTGAAAAGGGCTCAATGTGGCAGTTTGTACTTGAGAAATATGGTCTCTGGATAATCTAGAAATGAAGCTGCAGCATGAATTAATTAGCAGGGCTAAGCCCACTGTGATGGCTAAAATACAAGTACAATGCCTGACGAGTGCTAGGCAGGGGCTGTTCATCCCAGCAGTGCCAAGGCTGCCCCAGGCACAGAGCTGCTGCAGCCACCAACTGCTCGGGCTCTTTCCCTTCGCTCCCCACACTGCTGCTGGAATGTCAGCTGACAGAAAGGACCTCACTAACAGTACTTTACATTAATGCACGATTCTCCCCCTCATCACCCCAGCTACCATGCTGATTTTTATGAACATTGCACTGTAATTTTGGACACACTGCCTGATATATTTTATGAACCAGGAAGACAAAAGAAACAATACAGAAACAAATTCATTCTCAATTTTTGTTACGTGAACCTATTGAATGTTTTTCTCTCTTCTTCCATATTTCATTAAAATAATTTCAATTGTTGTCTATAGCTGTCATTGCTTAAAAAATGATTTCCAACACAAAAAAATTAGCCTGTTGTGATAGGAACCTGGCATATTGTTAGGTATTCTATGCATTTGAAATCAAGAGAGAAATTAATTTTTAAGTGGTGAGTACACCCTGCTGAGGCAGCATCATGCTGTAGCCAAAATGGAAAAAAAATCTCCTTCATAGAAACACTTTATTTTTTCCTAAGTTATTGAACATTGTATTTAAAGGCAACAAACCAAATAAACTTCTGCTTTGCAAAATTGCTGGCTTTGCTTCAGTATTGACATCTCTTCTTTTAATGGAAAAAAGATGGTATGGCCTCCAATTGAGAAAAAAAATATATCTTGGTCTTGAGCTTTAAATTCTAATACTTGGTTGGTATATGGAGGTTTATGTGTAAGTTAGGTGGACATCTGATTGTCACTCCAGGGGAAAGCAGCAGATCCCAAAGCTCAAGTGCCTGGCACACTGAAGGGCTGGGAGAAGCACGGGCAAGGAGTGCTTCTGTGCCCATCGGTACTGATTGCATATTGAGCTGAAGGACAAATACTCTCTGATGGTGACCTTTCCTCATGCTACTTTTAATATTTGTCAGATGGAAATCAATGAATTCAAACTAGAAGTGTTACCCAGTACGTATGGCAAACCAAATAGAAGTCCCAAAAGTAAGAGCAAGGGATTAAGTTCAGAAAAATAATAATAACAACACAACTGTAGAGGGGTTCAGTCTGAATCTCTAGTTCTAGATAAGCAGCCACAATTACTACCATTACTTGCAGCTAAATTACATTGATGTATAAAGTCTTCTGAGCATGTATTTTTCTGTTCTGGTGCATGCACAGATCATTTAAGAAGTCAGAATATGTAAAATAATAATTACTATTTAATGAAACTTTAAAAAAATAATTTTAAAGACTTTGTCAATTACTATATCACAAAAGTCATACTTTGTAGATTATGGTTTTGGCCTATAAATCTCTTAGATCCAATGGAAAAATTATTTATGTCCATGTCTTTCACTAGAATTTGCTTCCCAGGGAGAGCTGGGGAAACTTTGTAACTCTGTAACTAGACAGAGATTGCTCAAAACTGACAGCTGGTAATAAACATGATTTCAGAAGACCAGGCAGTAAAACTGAGGTCAGCTCAGTTACAAAATGGAATGGAAGAGGGAAATGAAAATGCATAACAAAATAAATAAAGAGCTTACTGTTGAGGATTTCAAGAGCCTTTAATTAAGAAGTATGAATTCTGAGCTCTGCCAGCTCATTATTTGAGACTGAAAACCAAAAAATGGGGTGGAATTTTGCTTTCTAATAGTATAGCCAGAGCTGCACCTCATAGACAGCAATATTACTACTGAAACTGTGTCCCCTTCTCAATCCAAATTAAAAGACTCTTGTTAGGGCTTTTTCTTGAAATTGATTCTACCATAGAAGTTATAAAAACTAATGAAAAGCATTTTTTCCAGCTAAGTATGAACTTTTCAGTCTTTCACTGTTACTGTTACTTTCTAGTATAACATCAATATAATACAGATTTCTTACAAGTTTGAAATATTCTGGTGCTCAAGTAATGTAGAATCTGATTCTAAAAATTTTTTCTTCAAAATTCAGAAAGGAACTACATTGCAATGATTAGCCATGCATTTTCCCTAAATTGGAAATGTGTCAAACAAAAGGTAAAATAGAGTTTGTTCTTCTAATTTTTTTTTTTTTTTGTCTAGGTACAATCAGATAGAATATAGCCCATCTCTAAGAAGTGAGCTATTGTCTTTCTGTATAATAAAGCAGGAAGTTTTAATTTGATGTCAAGCAATCATACCAATTGCTAATATTCAGCTAAGCCATATTTCAGTTCTAGAATAAGGTTGCTAATGCAACCATAATAATTTAGAATATTATAAACACTTTGCAAGTTGGTGGAGCAAATATATTACTGTGTAAAATAAATAAAACTAATTAGACGTGTCATTCCAATCAAGCCCATTAAATCAAGCAATTTAACATATTTTGTTAAATAATTCTCAGCTTACATTTAATAATGCCACTTCTTCTGTTTTTTAAAGTGTAAAAACTGCATCTAATTGCTCTCTGAAGCAGACCTAAGGGTTGATGCATCTACTACAGTTCTGTGACTGCAACATTATTTACTGGGTTTGATTAGCTATATTTGTAAACCCTGTGAACCTTCAAAAGCTTTAGAAATAATGGAATAGCTTCATAAGTTAAAATATGTCTGCCTGTTAATTTTGTGTGCAGAGGGGATGATACAATTTTGCACAGTAGCTGCATTGAAATTATTTTATTTCCAAGACTAAAGACACCAAAACAGACACATTCTTCCTGCTCCCTGATAGCAGACAAGTGCCTAAAGATGATGTCTGCTATTACTGTCATACCTCACTCCTGTTAGCAGACTGATTCAGTAGACACTGAATTCTTGAGTGAAAAGACAAAGCACCTTTGTGTGTAAGCAATACATTCTTCCCTATGTATTTTTTTTCTTCTTATATTCCATGTTACCCATGTTAAAGAGCTTTCTCTGCTTTTTCTATTTTTTTCATTCCTCTCATTTCATTACTTAAAAGAAATGTCAAAAGAGTGTCCCAGCATGAAACAAGTAGCTGAAATTCTCTAGGACACAGTATCTCTGAAAGAGAAATATACAAGAGAAGATGAGATATTCCTTACTCTTTTCCCAGGAGGACCAGGTGGGCCAGCTTCACCTGAAGGACCTGGTGGACCCTGCAACAGAAAATTAAAATCACAGCAGTAATAAAGGATGAAGTTCTCATCTTTATTAAACACCACGGACATCTGCCATGTGTTAGCCCCTTTCAATGGACAGAATCTACAGAAATAGAACTTGGATGCTTAATATGGGTATTGCTCAGGTACTGCTTAAGATCTTGGCTTAATTTCGTTAGTTCAGCTAATGAAGATTATTTGGCTGCAGCATTTTTCTCATGCTCAGAGCTGCTCTATTTTTAGTGCTCCTCAGCAGCTCCAGCAGAAATCCTTTAACACATCATTACTTCTAAAAGAAATTGAGCTCTTGCTTAATTGTGTTCCTGTAATATGGGCAGTTCTACCTCTTCAAGGAAATAAGTTATTTTTCAGTATACTAGAAAGAGCATCCACTCTGAAAATATTTTTAAGAGTGTGACTGCATAGAAGCCACTGATCTGGCAAAAGGTACTTTCTTATAATCAGAGAGATAATGCAGATGAAATAAAATGAGAGAAAAATCTTACAGGTTGACCAGGATCACCATCTTCACCCTTCTCTCCACCAACACCATCCTGACCCTACAGAATTCAAGGAAAATAAACAAAATTAAAAATTGAGCTAATTTAAGCCACTAACTTTCATATATGAATATAAGAGCACTATTTTTCTATAGAGCATTTTCCCAAGGTCATTATTTTTCAAAACTTTAAAAAGATTTCTTAACATTTTTAAGCCTCGAGAAGTGCAAGAACAGAAAAGCAATGGATCTTACAGGCAAGAGCTCATCCCCAGACAAGAAAGAGACGGATCAACTAGAATTTAGTACAAACTAAGACTAGGACCTAAAACTGTTTTTAAGCTATACTTACAGCTGGACCAGGTTCCCCAGGTGGACCAGGATCTCCAGGAAAACCAACTGGGCCCTAGATGGATCAAGAAAAAAAGCAAGGAATGTGTCATCCATTGCCAAGCAGGTAGCACTCATCAGAAATCTTTTATGAAGCATATAATGAACGTAGTGCACTTGTAGGAAATGCTATGGTTCTGTATTCACACAACTTCAGCAATGCTTCACAGTGGTTTGGGTTAGAATTATGAAGCTCACTTACTGGGTTACCCTTAGGCCCATCATCACCTGGAGGTCCTTTAGCACCTGGTGGTCCGGCTGCTCCAGGTGGACCAGCTTCACCTTTTTCTCCTCTTTCACCTTTTGGACCCTGTGGAAAACATATGAACACAAAAATGCCATCTGGAAATGGAAGGAGCAAAAAGATCACAACGGCAAACTGATTTTTCAGACAAGGGCCATGACACTCCTTGATAAATGTGAGCGGGAAATTAGGACCTCTCAGGTCAAGTGCCAAATTCTGTACCCAGTTTGCATCAGTGAACTGTTTCCAGAGAGAAAAATATGCACACCAAAGTTAATATTTATGGAAGGAAAAATAGGTATTGTTTTGGGAAGTCTCCATCCTCTGGTAGTACAAGATGTGGCTATGATTATATGGAAACAAATGTCATTTTAAAGGTATAAATTTTCCACTGAAAATTCAAAGAAAACATACACAAGTGCACAAGTGATCTGAGGAAATGCTTACCAAAGCCCTGCCAGATACCACAGTTCACCATAATAATTGTTAATGATAAGACAACAACAAAATACTCACAGCTGTTCCAGATTCTCCAGGAGGTCCAGGGTTACCAGCTTCTCCAGGCTCACCCTATAAATGCATAAAAATAGATTTATGAGTCATTAGGGAGAATATTTTGATGAATTTACTTCTGTAATTACATTTTCTTCCCATGCTTATTTATGTAAACAGCTTATAAGAATAGGTTTTTATTTTTATTTTTATTTTTATTTTATGCCTAGAAGGGTTGAGTTATGTACATGGTTTTGCAGAACTGGAGTCTGAAATTTGAGACATAATACATCAAACTAATATTTTCTTGAGCCAAGGAGACTAAACTTCCCTTTGGGCTTTGGAAGACGTTCCCCTTTATTATCCCATATACTGCAAATTTCCTGCTTGTGATTATTGCTATAGATACTGTTGGAAGAAGAAAAAACTATATAAAGAAAAACCTAAGGATTAAATAATAGCATCAGTTAGAAAAACTTTCTCCACAGGCTACAGAGAAGTGTGCTATGTATTTATCAGTGATGGAATTTTTTTTGTAAAGCAGATGGCTTAGAGGATGATACCATATGAAAAGAAAATCCGTGCAAGTCAAAGATTGTGCACTATTAAGTGAACATTTAAGATAATTCAGTCCCCTTCTGAGTTAATACACAGTATTATCTCAAGGACTGTCTTTTCAATTTTTCATTTCAATGTTTAGTTATGACCAATTATTTTCTAGCTCAGTGGTCTGATGCATAAACTTTTATAGAAATCTCTTCTGTTAGTAGAATACTAAGTTATTAGCATCACAGAAACATAAATCATGGAAAGATAACAGAATATGCTTTGTGATTGTCATGGAGTGCTTAGGTAAGAAATACACTTTTATCCCAAAGGATTTTTCAATCCAACTGCTAATGGGGGGAACTTTTCCCCCCAAATATATTTTTCCAATAGTTATGTCTATGAGCAAGAGTAGTTCAGTGCAGAAAATGCATTTTACCCAGTCATTTACTGAATGTACAGAATTGGAATAAATTTGTGTATCCTTCCTAACCTGTGTGACCTGAACGCCCCTCTTCATTTTACGACAATTCAGTTAATTCATACATGTCTGTCATTTCCACGTGGTCAGTATAAAATTATAAATCATAATATACAATTTTAAAATAAAACCTATGGTGTAGATATGGAACCTTTTTTCAGAGAAGCTCATAGCAGCATGATAACTTCACTGGGACCAGAATTTGGCCCGGTACAAATATATCTTTAGATTAAAGAAAAATATTTCAGTACCTCTCAACTGAATTCCAGACTAGGATAATTAACAGATAACCAGTATTTTAGTAGCAATATTAAAATACCCTTTAATAAGGGCACTATTAAAGGGTGAATGTGCCTTTAGAAACTCTGGTATGTTCTATTAGATATACTAAAATTTGTAGGGACTTCAAAAATGAATGATCCCTTTTAGTGTTTTATATTAATTTACGTCTGTGATGTTGCATTCATTTTAAAACAAAACCCGTAGTGGATGCTTCAGGTCATTAAGTGTTAAGAATGTTTTCTAGGAAAATTCATAATCTCCATTTCTTTATTCTCTGCAGAGCATTTACTGAGTCTGCAGCATCATTAGCATTGGGGTTTTGTCCATGCCTACTATCAATCAAATGAGATTTTTGTAGCAACAGAGAATGAAGTCTGGAATCAGCAAAAATATGTTTTTCACGTTAGTAGCCATACTATATCCACAGAGTCCACCATATAGAGCCTTTCCAAAGGTGAGCCCATGGCAGGACAAAATGAAGCAGCGACCTAAGAGTTGCTAACTGGGCACAATCAGTGCCCAGTCTTTGCTGACAAGCACTTGTGCAGTGGCAGCTTCTCAGAGAGAGTTCTGCCTTTCTGCCTAATGATATTGTAATTTATGATGATCCAGATTTGATTGATACTACAATTCTTACCCTTCCTGTTGAGAAACACATTTTCATTCTATCACACAACACTGGGCTCCCTCTGACCTACACTTGGGAGCACCAGGGGAGCACTGGGGGTGCCTGCTCCAGCACACACAGTGACATTGGCTCTGTGCACTGCAGCTCCCCAGCAAGCAGCAGTGTGGAAAACTGAGAAATTGGAAGGGCTAGAAAATGTCAAGATGTTCCCTTAAAGGGCATTTGTGAAAGATGAGACCAGTTAAAGTTTCATCTCACATTAATATTTCTATATCACTGCTCTACTAAAAAGTCTGCCCCTTCCATGTAGGCATTCCTTGTTTTATCTGACAGTGATTTCTATATTCCAAGTATTAGGTAATATGAAATGCTGCATTTGGTTTAGATAACTGTTAAGGGAGTAAACAGTGTTTTGATAGAGAAGATGGTAGCTGATATATATTTACAGAGTGCATATTTATAGCTACTAAAACCTGTGTAATCTATAGCTATTGTTGGCCTACGCCTTTCTTTTCATTTTTAGTAACAATGGCATTAATTCAGAATCTTCTCCATAGGAAATATTTCATGTTCTGTTGGGAAGCAGATTTTATGATCTAATAATATATTTATTCAATCTCTTGAGATTTTTCTCTCTTTTGTTAGCAGCTCAGATCTTCTAAAAGTTACTGTGGTCTTTCTTAGGCAAAGCCTTCCTCTGACAGAATTTCAAAAAGGAAAGACAGACATCTTAAACTACAAAGGGTCATGTCATTTTGCAGACATGCTTAATTCTGAAAACTTTCTTGGATTAAGCAAGCAGAATGGTTTCTGCCAAGCCAGGCAAAGTAGTCTAAAAGTTAAAATTTAAAAAAAAAATTAGTAAAAAGTTTTTAGGTTTAAAAAATGTTGTTTTCTTTATGATCAGTTCTTGAGAACTGATATCTAAAGCACACAGATAGTGGATGGAAGGCTGCCACCTTTTGGTTAAATTCTGGGACATGGTCTTTCATTTTATAATAATAAGAGGCAACTTTGCAACTGACCAGGTTGTGAAAAGTTAGTTTTGCTCCTTTTTGCCATTCTCACAAAACAAAAAAAAAGGAGAAATTGTAACTCTAGAAGAGAATCCCTTTTGCATAGGTCTGCATATGTGTTATATATAATGGCTCTGTGGAGAACTAAATTTAATTGAGAGAAATTCGAAAGGCTGTGTTTTCTGGGAGGGCTCTTGTTTACAATGTTGAAGAGATGGAGAAGGATGAGAAAAAAGTCACAGTCAGGAGATCATGGAAAGTTATTAAAATAATTTGTTTGGATGGATATTCAGGTAGCCTAAACTGTCACAGACATGCCTTGATTAGGTACCTTAGCAGTGTCTACACATATGTGTGTGGAAAAATGATATATACACATAAATTGTGAACACTTATCAAACATGTTCCTAAACTTAGAGCCAGGATACTCAATTGATTTTGTCCTCTCACTTCCAACTGCAGTATATATCAATGATTAAGCATGAGAACGATTGATCTCACTTGTTTACTGTGTTGGACTCCTTATTAGTGTGCTATTTTTGGAAAGTTTTTTTAGAACAATATAATAGGAAGAAATTTAAACCCAGATGACTATAGTGGTTTTCTAACACCAGACTTTTTCATGCAGTAAACCAGGTCTGAATTCTGAGAGGCTACAGAACAAATGCTTAGGGTTTGCATTGCTCTCTAACTCTGATGGTTATAAGGTGCTGTGGAAGGGAGAGGGGGTAAAAGAACAGCACAGTGCTCAGTGCAATTATCACAAATTAGTTTAAATTAGAAAGGAAAATTTGTTTCATTAGATTTTGTGGGAAGTGTGGAGTTAACATTACTTGATCTGTTTCCCCTCTGTTGTAAATTCTTATGTACATTCTAAGGCACAGGTTAGAGAAGTCATGAGCAACTTCCTGCCTGTTTAGAATATCTGCATATTAGACCTTTGGTAGCAAATTAGAGATAAGCATGTGTAGGTACATTTTGGTTTTCCATTTTTCTTAATTAAAAGCAGAAGAAAGTGATTGCTCCCTGTGTGGCAGCTGGATTTAAATGGTTCTGCTGAGTGCCAGACTGGCAGGCCCTCGGTGGAGGTTAGGGCATTAATAATGCAGGGCTACAGGAGCATTTCCAGCACTGATGCCTTTGAACATTCAGGCCTTTGTGTGCAGAGGAGGGCAAACAACAAGCTAGTTAAAAATGCGTGGCACTAAGTGTGACAAAAATTGTTTATCTCTGCCAGAAGATAAGGGAGCTTTGAAACCTGTGTATTAATGAAAAAATATCTCCTGGTCAAACCATTAAATTATGCAAGTGAGCAAACCTACTTCTCTCCTCAACAGTGTCAGGGAAGATGGCAAAATGTTCTTCCACATTCTACACTCATTGCATTGAATTATCTGTAGTATGGTGTGTCTTTCCTGAAAGGGGTGCAGAGGCCAAAGCATGCTGACATAATAAGAAAAACATTGGGAGAAAAATGTGTGGGAAGAAAAGGAAAAGAAAAAAATACATGTTTTGTTTAAAAGCATGACCTGTCCTCCCGTTGCAGCAACTCCCCCTGAAAAAACAACTCTTGATGATATCTCAGCTTGAAATCTCATTAAATGGAACTGAAATTAAGAAGGAAGATACCCTAACAAGAAAAATAGCCTGGCATGTACTAAAACTTGAGGAGGAGGAGGAGGGAGGAAAGTAATTACAATTAATATAAAATTCCAAAATAATACACTTGGAAGCTTCTCTTTATGAATGCAGAGAATATGGGATATAAGCTAGAGGAAATAAAAAATGACAATCAAGTGATAAACAGTCTGAACTTCATGTTCTTGAATTAAATTTCATGGCCTAATCATCACAAACAGTGATTCTAAATCACACAGATGAGTTGCAGGGAGAAACAAAGGGGGAAGGAGTTCAATATAAGGCAATGTGTTTAGAAAATGACTGGAATATAATTTGATCATGAAATGCTGAAAATTAAAAAGGTGACTGAAACCAATAGCAAAAATTCATATCAAGTTCAATGGGCCACAATATTATACAAAGTGGGTTTTTTTGAAAGCACTGAATATAATTGGGTGCTACCCTGGATGTTCTCATAATTAACATTTTTCTCACTAGTGGTCACAGGAAAATTTTTTCTTTCCACAATGCCCATTATTTTCTGTATTCCACTGACATACAGACTCTCTTTTCCCAGTAACTTTTTATTTCTCTCAACTCCTAGATTGTGTCACATTTTTGGTACTCTTCCCAGAGAGAAAAAAACAAATCCTGCAGCCTTTCATGAGGCCAAGATATTTTTTTAAAGTAGACTGGATGAACAATTTCATGAACTTGGGGCATTAGAAAGAATATCCTTGTTGATAATGCAGTTAAGCAGGAGGGCATTGTGTTTTGTGTGTCTTGTGCAATTTTGGGGAAAAAAGATTGAAAACACCAGAATGCTGCTGTTCCCAAGAGGTGAGCTGATGCTCAGAGCCACATCCTGAGAAAGAAGCACTGCAGTGAAGCACTGCCAGCTTGACACAATGACATCTGTCTGGGCTCAGTACCCTCTGGTCTCAAAGGACAGTGAGGGAGACAAAGTAGGATATTTCTCCTACTATATAATAATAATATATATAGTAATAATAAAATATAATTTTATTTTATATTATTGTAGTATGCTATATCCACATCCCAGAGCACTGGTGAGGGATTTAGTTGATGGGCATGTAGAAGAAAAACAAACCACAAAACACCTGAAAATTCTTTAAAGGCTGTTTTAGTTAGAAAAAGGGAAATCTTGCTTCATGTACTTAAAAGTTAAAAATATGGAAAGCTTTCTGAAAAACTACCAATACTGACATTGCTAGAGATGTCTTTTCTAGGATTCACTGGCATCAGTGTTTCTTTGAACATATGTGATACTCTGACAAATCATTAAATAATCAAAAGCGATAATCAAAAGCAATCTACGTTTCTCAATAAGCAATTTATATATTGGCCTGGAATATATTTCTGTTTTGCTTCCTCCATCTTATGCTCCACTCAGAATCTTCTTTATCATTCCAAAGTTCAGGAAAAAAAAATAATGTTAAATCTGTAAGCAAAAGGCTTTTAGGCTTACGTAGGTGATGTGGTTGAGGTCATGTAGCTTGACAAAATAAACATAAACAAGCATTTTAAGATTCTCTTTTGAACTTTTTGCTTGCTCAGCACTATATAATAGTTTACTTGTTGCTTCAAATAAATCACTGAAAATAAAGCCTTTTTATCCCTGCATACCTCATCTTTCCTTTAAGAACAAGGAAGATATAATCTGGCATTTTCCTTGGGTAAAATATGAAAGTAACCAATCCCAAACAAACTCATTCCATATCCTGGCAGAAAATTTTCTGAATAGAGAACTGAAAATAGCAATGAAAAGAATTTTAATGAATGAATGTCAGATAGCATTCTTATTCCAATGTTTTCTCTTCCTTTGGGAGTTTCCATCCACACTCACCTTTTCACCAACACCTCCAACAGAGCCAACTGAGCCTGGGGGACCTTGAGGGCCCTGCAGTGATAAAAGATTTTTGTTATCCAAAATATCGTTATCCAAAATAGGGTGCTTATTACTCAATTAGCAAGACAACAAATGTAATGATTCTTACATCAGCTCCATTAGGGCCCTGGGGACCTCTTGGACCTGGTGGGCCAGGGGGACCCTGTATCAGAGAGACAACGTGATATGACAGAATCATAGAACAGATACAATATAGTTACAATCATGAAGAATCTCTGACTAATGAAAAATAATATACTCAATCTGTAGAGGGCTTTTAATCTTCACCATGCAGCAGGAACAGCAGGGCCAGGTTGCTGCCTGCTGGATGAGTTCAAAAGGTGACAGGAGACCCAGGCTGTGCCACAGAGTACCTGAGCCTGATGCTTAGGACCCCCTGAGGATTGGTTCTTTCCCTGCAGGTTCCCTGCAAGCCCATCCCACTGACAGAGGCCTGGACCAGCTCAAGTGTCTGTGACAGCCCTGGGGCAGAACTGCACCATGGCTCCTACAGATGGGCAGGAGTGAAGCATCCAGACTTGGCACAAGGGGCTGGAGGCAAATGCATAGAGTAGAGAGCTTGCATAGCACTCAGGAACAGCCCACAAGGCATTCTGTCAGCAGGAGAAACAGCAGGAAAATGCATCACCCAGGGAAAGTAAACAGAGCCAAGCAGTGTTTACCATCTTCTGGCCTGCAAGTACCTGACACTGTATGTTAATAAAAATGCTTGAACTTCAGGGAGGCAGCTCCAGACTCTCTGGTGCAGTGGTATCTACTTTTTCCTCTTTCTTTTCTGAACCTGATTGTCACTGGACTGTCTCAGGCACACAGAGCATCTGCTTTGCTATTGATTTTTCACTATTTTCTCATGTTACATAAATCTCAATATTAATGATGAGGGGATAGATGTGGGAAAGGAAAGAAAATCCCAGAGAGAGTTTATGTTACACAAAATGGTTCGTAATTGGTCACCAAATTCAGGAATATCTTATCAAATGGTGAGCTATAGAGAAAATACAGTAATATATGGAGAATATTTATGTCCTTTAGACTGACCAGTGGGGAAGAAGTCTTACCATTGGGCCCACATCTCCATTTTCACCTTTTTCACCTGGTGGGCCAGGCAGACCCTAAAAACACAGGGAAGAATACTATAAGTAGGGTCTCTGGAATGATTAGTTATAAATCAATATGAAACAATGTAAATCAGATCTGCACATCAAACTTGTGAATTTGGGAGGGGGCAGGATGGTCGAACAAGAAGAAAAAGACCTATTTGCATTAAAATGGAAAGAAAGGAAAGGGAGTTTTTCATATTATAGTAAATGTATAGGTAGTCCTAGGATGCTTAAACTAGGTGACACAATAAATTTGTGGGGGAACCCAAAAAACACATAGAGAATTGCTAAACTGGGTGACTTTAAAAACACTGCCAGGATTATCCAGAGCTGATGTGGGAGTCTGGACAATTTATGCTCTGAGATATATAGATATATAGATATATATAAGTCCTGCTGCATTAAATCTATTGTTTATGCATGAACCCCATCAATATGGAATCTTTCAGTTCTAATTAACTGATGCTATAATTTATTTAATAGAAGACAGTAGTCTTTCAGTTTCTGACACAGAAATAAGTGTTCTTACACTTTTTCTGTTACATCTGGTTTTACAGATATAAGGTAAAATAATGTAGGAATTTACCTGTAAGCCAATAGGGCCTGGGGGCCCAGGGAAGCCTCGAGGACCTTCGTCACCTTTTTGCCCAAACATCCCTTGCTGACCTCTTGGGCCTGGCTCTCCATCACCTCCCTGTTTGGAAACAATGAAGAGCAGAACTATCATAGCTCTGATAGTAACAGCAGGAAAAGCTCCATGGAAGTGACTGGGAAACAACTACAAAAGGGCTCAGAATCACACCAAGTGTCTTTACAAATGCATGTTCATCATCTTGGATGGATGAAATCTGTTACACAGAGTACCAGCATGTGCTCTGATTTGATATAGGTCAATTAGAGCTGCATTTCTCACAGAAATTTTCCCTGAATTCCCCCTCTCTATCACATCTGCATAAATGTTCTAGCTGTTGAATACCTATGTAAATATGACTAGCACAGGGTTCTACCAATATTAGGGTAAAAGAATTCAGAACCTTTAAATAAAAATAAGAATTAATTCACTTGGATTTAAAAAAAAACCCAACACCTCTTTTAGCTGCATCTGTACTGAGTTGCCAAACACACCACCAAACAAGTTCACTGAAAGGATGGCCCCCATTCACTATTTACAGTATTTAATTTTAAATAATTTTGTCAAATTATTGCCCTGCTGTAAATCCTTCATACAGTAACAGCCACACAGGCTTGTTTACAATAAAGAACTGCATGTAAGTGGGCAGGGACAGAAGTGTTAGTGGTGTTTTGCAATATATTCCTGAGTAAGGAGCAAACAGTTCAAAGAAGTCAGTATCAGCTGAGTTATGCAAGGTTGGGGTTGGCTCTGAACAAGCTACTTACAGCAATCCCTGGGGCTCCAACAGGACCCTGCAGACCTGGTGGACCTGGAGGACCCTGCAACAAACACCCATCCAAAAGGACAAGTTAGTGATTGTGACATCTGCAGTGAGATTAAGAGCAAATACAGACATGACAGAAAACCCAACTTGCATGATCACAATCTATTCAGCATTTCCATGTTTCTCCATGGAGGATGTAGCATAATTCACAAGTCCTTTCCATTCAGTGCAAACTATTTATCTCTCAAAAACTCAGATTTTCACATCTATAATAGACAATGTTGGCATTAGTTAGAAGCTCATTTTTAATGTTTCTGAATAAATTTCAATGCAAACATGAATCAAAATGAATTTTTTTTTCACAATTAAAAATATCAAAACTTTCAATGAGATTTATGCAAAATATTTCTCAAACTTTAAAGCATCATCTAAAAATCTATCTTTAATTCAATGCTTATTATTTGGAGTAGTTTTTATGAAACTGCTAATTATTTTTGCAATGGCACAAAGCTTATTTTGACCTCCAGGATACATGAAAAAATGCAAGTTCTTGCTGAGCACTGGGAATCACATTCTCTTTGATATTAGGTCTCTTTTCAACAGAATGGCAAAAAAATCCAGTTTCTAAGAGGAACATCTTTTTTCATTCTCCCTGCAGAATAATAACTAAGTTATATTGCACATAATTAGAAGTCAGTCATGCAGATGTGATATAATGAAGCTATCAGAGTACAGGAATGCAAGATGCTACTTGATGATGAGGTGTAAATGACGTAGTAGTTTGAATCTTGTTTTTGCAACACTAGAAGAAGTAGACTGATGAAGAGTTATGCTAAGAAGGCACAAAACTCAACACCTAGCTTTGGCTAATTCTAGTCTATTTCAGATGCCAAGTTGCCTGCAATTTCTAGGCTTCAAATTCTGGTTTAAAGCAGAATAATGCTGGCATTCAAAGACTTTGCTAGGGCTAAAATTAGATTATTGTGCCCATTATAAGGGGAATTAAATAAAGAGGCTTCTTAAGTCTTGCAGTCTATTTCTTTCTCTGGGTTTTATATATATTTTGGACCATTTTATTTTCTAGGGAGTATGAAGCATCAAGCTCTGTATTTGTTCTCTTTTAGAGTTTTATTTTTGTCCCATACCTGATGGCAATACATGAAAACAAAGCTTTCTATCCTCTGTAGTGACATATCTGAATGAAAGGACTCCAAGGAATGCTCCAGCTGACTGAGAAGTGTTACCATGAGAAAGGGATTTGGCATGCATGGATTTTTCTACAGTCTTCAAGATGCTTCAATGTGCTCCTTCATTTTATAGGCTCTGGAATGAGGCTTACACATTTTTAAACTCATTAAAAAACCCATTTTGATATAAAGCACTGTTGGAACATACTCTGCAATTGATTAATGAGGAGTTATTTGGACACATGGCCAGATTCTTTTTTTCCACTGCTCTGGAGAGCAAATGGAGAAAGACTGAGCAGAATCATGAGAGAATCCTCACTTACTAAAGGCAGCTGTGATAACTATGGAGGTTTTGAAGTTCAAGAGAGGACAGCACATCAACAACAAAATTGTGCTGTCTTAACCAGAATACGCCAACATAGTTAGGCACAGTATTTTCAAACCCACAAAAATAAGTCTTTGCTGGTTTCAATAGGGAATTCAAGATTTTTCCAGCTTTAAACAGCTTAAACAGGAAAGATGAATCAGTTCTTTGATCAGGATCCTTGCTGTGATCAGGCACCCTTTTGTGGGTGGTTTGAGATTGTAAATATCTGGTTTTTATGTCCTGTGATTTCAGAACTGGTTACTTCATTGTCAGAACCTTTCAGAGGTGACCAACAAGCCCTTTCTCCCTGCCCCAACAGGCATCTGTCAGCATGTTGAAAGGAAAGCAGATTTAAAATGAACACATTCTGAAATTGTCATGGTTGAATGACTGAGGGCAGTTGAGGGCAAATAGATTCAAGACATGTGAGTTCAACCAGAGTTACATTCACTTCAATAAGGCCTCAACACTGAATCCTGTATTTCAAGAAAAATGTGTAATATTCTCAAATGCATTAAACCTTGAGACTGGGAGTCCAGGATACATTCTCAAATGATAATGCTGCAGACATTTTATTTGTAAAGCAGGTCTGCTGGAACATGCCCAAATGCATCAGTACTCACTATGGGAACTGTGAGTAATGCTCAGCATAACTAGCTATGCTAAAATTATCTGAAACACAGGAGTGGAGCTTGCGTTTCTTCCCTGAGCTTCTCTGATGCAAAGCATTTCTAATGAAGAGGCATGGCAAAGGAGAAAACAGGGTATGCCTGTGACCACATGCAAAGCCTGAAGTGGAACTGGATCAGAGGTTGGAACTAGCTGTTCCTAAAGTTCATTTCCAGCCCAAGCCATTCTGTGATTCTGTAATTCTATGACCTGTGGTTTGCTTGAGTATGTACATATCCTCCCATAAACATAATCTGATAATATGGAAGCCATAAATTTGCTGTAATCTTTAAAGTAATATACTGTTCTGTAACTTGTTAATGTCAAAAATCACACTGTTTTCAAGATAAATATACTTAGCCATGAATACCCCTGTACTGAGTTTGGAGCTTTGTTAACTGCGAATAGTGTTGAAATATAACAATAAAAGGAACCTTTCTGCCATTACTTCTCAATTTGTTTTTAAGTAAAAGTATTCAAGTAAAGTACCAATTTATCTTTAAATTGAACAGAAGTGAAAACATACCATTTTGAATTTTTTGGAAAGAAACCACAATCAAACAGAAATAAATAAATGCTAGTTTTATTCTTTCTAGCTTCAAATTTCACAGTGAAAAAAGCTTAATTATATTTGTCTGGCCTGAATAAAAAAAAGGAAGTGCTTGAGCTTTGGAATTAATTTTTGAAGCTAGGAAAATGTCAAGTCAAAACAGTAGAAACCTGATTTCTACTGTTTTTACTGATTAGTCCTAGGTTGAATAATAGGCCTAATGATAATATATGAAAACTTGTATATTTTATCTGCCATTTTATCTGCCATCAGTTAATTGTGCTTCCCAAGAATTAGATATCCTTTACAAATTTTAAAACTACATTAGTAGATGCCTCTGCTGAGTCTCCATAGTTTTCATTCTCATGGCTAAGAAGCCAGAGCTGGATATGTTCATACAGTACAGTCAGTGAAGTTCAACACAGTATGAGAATGTATGGGAATTCTTGGTCTCTCCAGTTCAAATGCAGAGGAATTTCAACGATACAGGAAGGGTGCTTCAGAATGTACCTTGTATATTGTAATGATTCTGTAAGCTCTAGGAATATGAGCAATAATTAATACGTGCCTGGATCTGTAAGTACAAACCGCTGGTATTGCATTAAAAGAACATTATTTTGAAGGACCATTTTAGGAGTGTGTCTTTTTTTCTTCTCATTTATGTAGCAAAGCCACCTGCATACTTCATGCATGAATACCTTTTATTTATAAAGAATAGATGTAATGCACAAAGGATTTTGCTACTCACATTTTCTCCTTTGTCACCTTTACTACCTTTCTGACCTGGTTCACCAATTTCACCCTGTAATTGAAAGTTAAAAGTTAAACTTGTTTAAAATGGTCTCCTTCACACTTAGCTGAAGTCACTATCATGGTATCTCTAAATGTTCCCTTTAATATGATTATTCTATGTTTTATGCTGCTGCTTCAAGTAAAAGCCTAAAGGGAGCAATTTTGCAGTGATCAATAATATGTCATATTAATCCAGATATTGATTGCTGAATTGAAAAGGGCAATGAGACCTGGCTATGAAGTATAATGCTACTGAGCTCTAAATAAAGGAAATTGTGTTGTTTATGTCACCTTCAATATGAACTTATAATGAAAGTACTCTGATTTATAGACTCATGTAACTGTTTATAACTGAACTACTGCTTTTCACTGGAGTGTACAGTATTTCAAAACTTCAAAATTATTCAAATCACCAAGAAACCATGTTAGAAAAGAATGTTTTCTTTATAAAATAATTAAAGACAATTAAATTATATCACAGAAAATACTGTCTGTGGGATAAATAACACTCATGCATCACAAAAATGATTGCTGAAATTTTTACCTTTACCCTGTACTAACTAATTGAGAAGTGCTGGGTCAAGCAACCACACAAGGTGATCCTGAAAGGTGTCGTATTTTAAATTCTGCCTAAGGTCAACAGAATACCTCTGCTGTGAACATAATTATTTTGACACCCTCAACCTACAAGCACAACCTCTGGTGGTTCTGAATTCCTGTATATTACTGAAGACATTTCATCTTACTCATTCAGTAAACCAAGTTTTTAAAACAGGCAAAAATCAATTTTGGCATAGTTTGCCTTATTTTGCCACACTTTCATCCTCATTCCTTTGCCAGGATAACCATTATTCTACTGGCTCTTTAACAAAAATCCCAGTGTCCCATGGCATCTGTCCCTCAGACATTTGGTTGTAGAAGAGGTTTTTAGGTATTTTTTGCAGTGGGCAGAGGGAATTTTGGGGGAGGCAGGGATAAGATTTGTTGCTTTGTCACCCTGTTTATTATGAGGAAAGCCACAGAGAACTGTACTGACAGATCTTCTCCCAGATGCACTAATACCAATTATAACGATTCACCTTGTCGCCATCTTCTCCAGGAGAACCACTAGGACCAGCAGGACCAGGAAGTCCTACAGGACCCTGTATTCCATCACGTCCAGCTGGACCCTGGGGACCTTTTTCACCCTGGTTTTGAAGAAAATGAAGCAATCCACATTATCACAGGAGAGGTATGAAAACTTCAGTACAGGGAGTCCCGATATCAATACAAAATTAAAACACCCACCCCCCCTCAAAAAAAAAACCAACCCAACAAAACAGAAAACACCACAACAGAGAGAAAATAATCAAAGGAAGAGAATTTATAAGAGAATTATATGAAGCTATAATGGAAGTGGATGTCAAATACACTTGTACTCCAAAGCAGAGTGGCTGGGCACAAAGTTTTAATGAAAGACTGATTAATATCCACTCCCTGCTGTGCTAGTAACAGGTTTAACCCTTCCTGGTCTTGGAGAGCACGATGAGAAATGTTTTACTTATTTGTAAATCTAAAATGAGTAGGTTGGGTATTCTAC